>OMOT01078613.1:0-11540 GCA_900312575.1 Acanthochaenus luetkenii
TCCTATCTATATTATGTAGGCCCATATGATATATTTTAGTTATGTATGTTCACATGTTTATTTACAGAATGTAGATGTATCCATTTTATTCCACTATGGCTCTATATCCACGCGACTGAGTTTAGTGCTGATTTATGTATTCACTGCCATTTGCGGTGTTTGTGTGGTGCTTTTATTTATTTTGTCACGATGCCTCGTACAATCATGACTACAAATGTGAAACTTAATTGTTAATGATACAAATATTTTCAGTATTGAAATCCGAGGATGTCTGTAGAATTGATGTGAACACATGATTTCTCACTAATTCAGCCCTTAAGAACACGGCTCGCTCCAGTCTGGTCGACTTACGACTGCTCTTTAGTGTTAAGTCCTGTTCTTAGCTGAGAACGAATCACAGATAAGAAACCGTTCATTAATGCCAGAATTTCCCCGGAAACGTCCTAAGTGGACTTGAGAAGAAATGTCTTCCTAACCTTTTCTTAACTGCATTCGAGAATGAGGTCCAATAACTATAAAGATAACTATAAACTATAACGATACAGTGTTGCTCAAGCCTTCACACTACAACAATTCTTCTGGACTTCTGTGATCAGTTCCTCAGCAAACAAAGCCATCAGCTGCAGTGAGCTACCGAATTCTCCCGCCCCCTTCTTTCTTACAACTTTCATTTGAGTGGTTGAAAAGGTTTTATCGTTGTCTGTGCATCCCAAAAATTGATCGAACCAAAAATATAGTTATTCGGTTATCGCTATAGTTATAGCTGTAATGGTAACACAGACATCTATTTACTTAGAATGATTGAAATCTTTTTATAGTCATAGTTGTCTTCATAGTTGCCTGTAACCTTATACACTGGACCACTGTTAAGAAGTGTATGTTATCTGTCTGTGTGTTGTAGGTCTGGCCAACCCTGGGGAGGCCTTCACAGTGTTCTATGGAGAAAGGAACCCCTGGTGTGAGTATCAAATACATACAGTAGAATATTTCCACAGTCTGATTTCACTAAATTTCTCACAATATATGACCTAAGATCCCAGGATTTCAGATCTTTTTTTAGTTATATTTTAAACTCGGAAGGGTGATAAACTCAACCTTGAATCAAGCACAAAGATTATTTCATTCAGGGATCACAGTCCATTGTCCAGGCAGTCCTGGCCATGGGTCTAGGTTTGTGGAGAACACAGCTGCAGAGAAGTTGGTAAGTTTCAATAATCTGTTACGAATAATCAAATAAAACCGTATTTATTATTATAACCCGATTTACAGGGACTGCGAGAAGGACTGTGTTAGTGATCACACTTGTCTTTTTGTCACAGCGCAGTATCATCAACTATTTCCTGGACTTCAGAGAGAAGGAGAAACAACGGTGAGATTGGAGGAATGTTTATGGCCTGGTTTCTTAAATATGTGGCATGTAGGATCGTCTCATTATATTACTTTGAAGTTAGTTATGATGGCATATTCGAATGATAGCAAAAATACACATTTGCAACAGTACACGTTGAAGATCTGTTTTGTACATTCATTCTGTCCAAATTTGGAAGCTCTAAACATTGAAAGCAACCTAGAGGGGAACGTAATGTGCTGGAAGAAGCCCAAAGGGGCCATAAAACATAGTGCTTGACAATTCAAATTGTACAAGGGTTGCTTTAAATGTGTTGTGGGTCTGTTCATGATTGGTCCCTACATGCTACTAGGATGTTGTAATGAGCCTAGAGTAATGTGAAGAATTTCTCATTCAGGTCCAAAGCTGAAGAATTTAAGCAGACCTGATTTATGGACTACCATCTCGAGGCAATAATCTGCCACCTGTGCTCCAACACGTTTATCAGGAGATGTAAAATCCCATTGAAATGACATTGACAAAAGAGAAGCGTTATCATAGAGACGGTGCTGTATGTTGGTGGGAATTTCAACAAAACATTCAGTAGATGTTCACACATAGCTAAAGTTGATGTCTTAAAATCTGGGACTCGTACTAATTAACCACTTAGTTTATATGGTCATGTGGCTTAACTCTTCTGAGCATTTTGATGAATATGGCCCCTGGTGAGGTGGAAGGCCAGGTGGATCATCAATCATCATGCATTGTGTAGCTGTCCCAAAGACACCAAATTACCAATGGATTGTGAAGAGAGAAAAAACACGCCAAGTTGATGTATATAACCCAAATAATGAACAAATCTCCAGTTTTTGGATGTAGATTTATTTTGATGAAAAAGTCAGTAAATTCCACTGTCGACCTAGCACCAAAGATATTCAGTTTTTTAATTAATTGCAATGTTATTTTGTAATTTGATTACTAAAATATATGTGAATTGCAGGCTAAATACCAGTGAGTGTTTCACCCTTGGTGATGTCACCACAGTGAATTTGACCATGGTGAAAGGAGGGGTAGCCTACAATGTCATCCCAGCTGAACTGGATGTCAGCTTTGACCTAAGAATACCACCCACCGTAAATCTGCAGGTATGTATGTGTGGATGTCTGTATGTGTGTGTGTGTGTGTGTGTGTGTGTGTGTGACTCCAGCTCAAAGTTACCTCTACAGTAACAACTACATTTTTATTTTCCTGCCAGGAGTTTGAAAAACAGATCAAACAGTGGTGTAAGGATGCAGGGGAAGGAATCACTTATGAGTTTGCTCAGGTCAGTGTACTTACACTTTGTACTTAATTGAAAAACTGCTGTTGGTTTGTTCCCGTTGTCAAATGGTTTAAATCAGCCGATATCCTCTACACAGAAACACATGAACCAGAATGTGACATCCACAGACGATAGTGATCCCTGGTGGAACACCTTCAGCACTACCTGCAAAGCAATGTGAGTACACAGCATGCTCATTAAACACACTAACATCTATTCGTAGTGTCCTTGAGCAAGACACCTAACCCCGAATTGCTCCCGTTGAGCAGGTTGGTACCTTGCATGGCTGCCTCCGCCAACGGTATGACATGTAAGTTGCTTAATGTAATGTAATGTGTAAGTCGCTTTGGATAAAAGCGTCTGCTAAATGCTGTAATGTAATGTAATGTAATATTCAATGTGTGTTTTTGCCTTTTCTTGTTGCAGTGGGGATCAAGAGGTAAATTCAGGTGTCAGACACTTAAATCTGCTGTACTTGTGCACAATTACACTTCACCACAGTATAGATCAAATCATTTTCTACAAATCATATCTGTTATGATGATATCAACTTCATGAAAGGAAGTAAAGTTTAGCTTTGCCAAGTAATTTTATTGTCTGATGGGAAACTATATCCATTACCATGGAGGAACGATATGCTATGGACAAGTATTTATTTAATTTTATTTGGGCTTTTAAAAAATGTATTATTTAAACGGCAATAGAAGTACAATGCAACCGTTTGTAGCCTATAATTAAATGTCAATGGTGAGCCTCCAGGGTGTTTTTTTCTCAACAAAGTAATTTCAAATGAATGCAATAAAGTGATCGCGATTCTTTTTTTACACATTCAAAACATCCTCAACCTAACATTGTGATTGTCTACTGCAATTTATACTAAAAAAAGTTACGTTAATTTCCCTAGAACTTTTTGGTGATGCACCCACTCACTGCTACCATCGTTACCAAGCTTAGCTATGTGCAAAGTTTTAAGACATGCTTTACATAGTTCTTGAATAGCATGTGCAATCAACAGATAATTGCAAAACTATGGTGTTGATAAATCACATCCACTACAGATTTCCATAATTCCCTCCCTCTACTTTGCACTCCAGCATTGAAAGACCCACCAATACATATGTAATAAGACAAAAGCACAAAGAACAGCAGTGTCCTGATAAGCCATGTGCTTAATAAGGTTTTGTGTCCATTATTTGCCCTTGGACAACCTTTTGAAGGGACAGGTTGGTTTTGGGAGGATTTACCTATTTTTCCTACTTTCCCCAAAAGCATGGACTACAGTATGTAGTAATGGAAACATTTAGCTTAGCTCAATTGCTTGACATCTACAGGATCAAGTAGCAGCTTCTCTCAAAAGTAGGGAAATTGACCTGCTCAGTATATTCTGACTCAAATAAATATGGCTCTGAAACATACTGATCTTCCTCAAAGTCTGACACGATTAGGCTACGGTAATTTTCTATCGCAAAGACCAACGGCCCACTTTTGAGAGGAGCTGCTACTCGATCCCCTAGACTTCTAGCAATTTAGCTAAGCTAACCATTCACTACCTTCAAACTGCATGCAGACACATAAAAATTACATCCACGAGTTTGTCTTACTCTGGGTAAGTAGGACAAATAGCCAAATTCCCCCAAAACCGAACTATCCTTTTAATATAATTGGGCATATGAGTCTTGGTACCGTAGCTGTGAATTTTCACAGAATTTGGCCAATCCTCTTCTCATATTCAGAAATAACTGCTCCATCTACTCTGTCTTTGATTACTCTGAAAAATGTAATTCGTTTTTGTTGGGGTGTATACCATTAAAAATACACATCTTATCTATCAAAAGGTAGGACTTTTTGGTCACAATTCACACCCCTGTCTGACGGGGACTGTGAATAATATTGGCACTTTTACAATATGTTGTGAAATTGTTTTTTGCCAACTAGCTGTAGCTGGCAAAACCACAAAGATGCTGTGGGACTGTACTGAATCTGTCCTTATTGAAGCATGTAAGCCACGCCTCACACTCATTTCTCCACTGTAGGAATATGACTTTGGAAAAGGAGATATTTCCAGCAGCCACGGATAGCCGTTTTATCCGAGCAGTGAGTATAAGGACTGGATGACAGCAGGGACAATTGCAAACTATTTGCTGTGAATATATGTTCATTGACATTGTTGGGCACAAGCTTTTCCAGAGTTTTTTGCCAAGCAATATGTTTGTTTCTTGACCCTAGGTGGGTATCCCTGCTATCGGCTTTTCCCCAATGAACCAGACGCCGATCCTGCTGCATGATCACAATGAGTACCTGAATGAGCAAGTCTTCTTGAAGGGCATTGATGTGTACGAGAGGCTCATTCCAGCTCTTGCCAGCGTTCCTGCCTTTCCTGATGAGGCTTAGACAAACCCTTATCTTTAATCCTCTCAACATATTTCACTGATGATCTGATGACCTAACTTGAATCATTTGCCAAAGAATGAGAATATGTATATCATTAAAGTATCATTACATTTTAGTAGAGGTTTGGGTTGTGTAGTTACTATGATTTAACTCCAAATATTGGCAAGATATCTTCAATAGTTGCTCTGTTCATTTGAAATTGATAATCCAAGATAGTGTTTATTTCTCTCCCCATTGCCTTGCGTGGCACGGAGAAAAAGGTCTCAAAGTCACACTTTTAGCACACTAACGAAAACAAACAAATCTGCCAATGTATACAATAACAAAACCCGTTTCAGCGTTTTTTTAATATTAAAATGTCAACTTTGTGTTGATTTTACTATTTGAATTAGGAAGAAGATCCTATAGGTAGCTTCAGAGACAGAATCACTGTTTGTTATTGGCTCAGCATTTCACAATTGGACCAATCAGGTCATTTCTTACACGTGCAATAACAAACACGGTGATTCGGTCTCTGATCTTCTTCCTAATGAAATTAGTAAAATCAACACAAAATGTACATTTCTATTTCCAAAAATGCTGAACTGTGTTTTGTCATTTTATACATTTGCAGAATCCACTTTGTTTTGCATTCATTTGTGTGCTATAAGTGTGACTTTGAGACCTGTTTCAGCGTGCAGTGTAAGTCAATGGGGAGAGAAAGAAACACTATTTTGGATTATCAATTTCTAATGAACGGAGCAACTATTGAAGATATTGCGGCCATATTTTGAGTTATGTCATGGCAAGGAAACTACACAACCCAAACCTCTACCAAACTTAAATTGATGCTTTAAGCCAAATTAAGCACTTTGCTTTTGGTATTATTTATTTTGTATCATTCTCAGGATACACAGGTACAGTAGCTTTGCATTACTCAGTATTGCAGCAGCTTTTTAACATCATAGTCATGTCAACATTGATTGAGTGTGTCTGTGTCTACACAGTCTTAAAGGAATATCACTTGCTATCTAATCCACATTTCCTAGCAGTATGGAAAAATCAAGTTACAAAAATGTGAATAAGACTTTTTATTTTGGCATTTTATTTTAATAAAGTGGGACTTGAATAAAGATATTTGTTCATTAATTTGGTGATTGTATTATTTCCTTTCACATTGATAAAGGCTCTAATGTCAGATTTATTTTGACAGATGCCATATTGACATACAAATATATCCAAAACATACTTAAACTTATATAACAAGTGTTCAGATTGCCTATAGCCAGAGCAAAGGCATTTAACCTCCAGCTACCCTTCTTCCAGGAAGGGTTTTACAATTTAACAAACATCAGCTAAATACTGGGACCTTAGTACAAGCTTCAAATTATCACAAAGTATGTCCTCAAAGTACTTTACTTGGATATTCTAATAGAGTCCAGCCTATGCTTTAAATCCCACTGAGTTTCATTATTATACTGGATGCACCATGTCACAACTTTTACAATGAGAAAGACAGAATTAAAGCTAATATGACAAGAACCTATTGTTGAAAACATGTAAATACAATCTAAAGATAGATTAGTAATATATGAAATGTTGGGCACATTTTTGACAATGTGACAGTTTAGCCCAAATGAAGCAAAGGGGGTAACTACATTTCTGTAATATTTAAATGTGTACATGCATATATTTCTATGATTTTCACTTAAATAGAATGACCAATTTGCATAGCAAAAAACCCTAACTAAATACATTTTGAAATATTTTATGACAAGAACATGTGCAAAATAGTCACTGTATCAACAGAACTTTAGCTGGGTTTTTTATAACCCAGGATATGAATGACATTTGAAAGTATATTCAAGGAACATTGCCCCAAATCATAATAAAGCCATGCAATTGAAAATGGATAACATATGTAGATATGGATATTTTAAAATAAAGGAATGAAGGAAATTAGCCAAAAATATAATAACAGTGGAATATTCCTTTGTTTTGTAAGCCTGTTTACATGGGGTAAAGGACAGTCTGATATATAGTTCAGTTTCCTTTGGAGTTGCCATCCAATTAACAGTGTATGGCTCTCCAAGGGGGATTAGCAGGAAGACTGTGCAGGCAGTAATTAGAGTCTTCTCTCCCCAGGCCATGACAGCAGTATTAGCACATGGGGCTGTCAGGGAGAGGACTAAAAGCTGAACCCACATCCTCACTCCCAGAGGAGCAGGAATAGCTATAGAGCAGAGCTGGGCTCAGCCAGAGCAGTTCCTGCATCTGAATGCGTGGCAATGCTAACTCGGGCACCATTCTACAATTTAAAGAAGAAAAGTTCTATATGACACTTTTAGAAAATGGTTTGCATTGCATTGCATTACAGCATTTAGCAGACGCTAAATAACCGTATATCACAGTCTTCATCAGCTAAGCCTTCAATAGGAATAAGTAGCATTAATAGTTGTTTTGTGAAGAAGAAGAGTAGAAGGGGACCCTTACATGTTAGATAAGTCAGTTCAAGTGGGGTCCAGGTGTAATCTGAAAAGGTGGGTTTTTAGTCTCCGGTGAAAGATCGGTAGCAATTCAGCCGTTCTGACTGAAGGGAGGCGCTCGTTCTACCATTGTGGTGCCAGGGATGAGAAGAGTTGAGCTTGTGATGAGCGACTTCTGAGTCCACGTAGCGGTAGGGGGGCTAGGAGACCTGCAAGGGTGGAGGAGCGGAGCGAACAAACTGGGGTTTGGAACCTGACCAGGGATTATAGATAAGGAGGGGCACTTCCATGTTCTGCCCTGCAGGACAGTACCAGTGTCTTAAATTTGATGCGAGCGGAGATGGGAAGCCAGTGAAGAGACCGGAAGAGGGGAGTGGAACATTTTGGTTGGTTGAAGACCAACCAGGCTGCAGCATTCTGGATGTGCTGTAGAGGTCTGGTGGCAGAGGCAGGTAGCCCGGCCAGAAGAGCGTCGAAGTAGTCTAGGCGGGAAATGACAAATGTTTGGACTAGGAGTTGCGCCGCTTCCCTCGTAAGGAACGGGCGGATTCTGCGGATGTTGTAGAGGGAAAACCTGCTGGAGTGGGTTGTTGCAGCAATGTTGGCAGAGTAGGACAGCTGGCTGTCCAGGGTCACTCCAAGGCTCTTGGCAGTCAGTGAGGGCAGCACCGAGCCCTGGGGGACGCCATTGTTAAGAGAACATGGTCTGGACAGGGATCCTCTCTATGCGACCTGATAAGAGCAGTTAGTCAGGTAGAAAACAAACCAGGAGTGTGCAGAACCTGTAATGCCAAGTTCAGAGAGGATGGAGAGAAGGATTTGGTGATCAACTGTGTCAAAAGCCACAGACAAGGAGTCAAGGAGAATGAGGACAGAGGAGAGGGATGACGCCTTAGCAGTGTGGAGAGCCTCCGTGACAGCAAGGAGAGCGGTCTTGAAGCCGGATTGAAGAGGGTCCATGAGGTCGTTCTGAGAGAGGTAGAGAGAGAGTTGATTGGAAACTGCTCGCTCAAGGGTTTTGGATAGAAAGCAGAGAAGAGATACA
Source organism: Acanthochaenus luetkenii (assembly GCA_900312575.1). Classification (NCBI taxonomy): domain Eukaryota; kingdom Metazoa; phylum Chordata; class Actinopteri; order Beryciformes; family Stephanoberycidae; genus Acanthochaenus; species Acanthochaenus luetkenii. The sequence continues at coordinate 8,550 of OMOT01078613.1, forward strand.
GGTCTGTGGTTATGGATGGCAGCAGGGTCGAGGGAAGGTTTCCTAAGTAGAAGCTAGGCTCTGGCAGTCTTTAAAGGAGCAGGAACGTGGCCTGAGCACAGGGAGGAATTGATGAAGGTAGTGAGGAAGGGTGTGATGTCAGTACAGATGGTTTGGAGAAGAGTGGACGGGATGGGATTGAGGGGGCAGGTGGTGACACGGTTTGACCTGACAAGTGTGAGGACATCTTCTGGAGAGAGAGGAGAAAAGGATGCAAGTCTAGAGACGGCTCTGGCACAGCACCATTCAGGAACACTAGAGGTAAGTAAGGAGTGGTATTATTAGTATCATGGGGGTGGAAGTAGCAGCTGATGTCCTCCACCAACTAACGGAAAAGACTATTAAGGCACTGCAGAATAAGAAAGTTGCTGGTCCTCCTCAAAAACTGGTCAGTGACTCCTTTATCTCTGATTAAAAAAAGACATGTCAAATGCTTTCAATATCCATTTAGAGAAGACTGGTCATATTTTGGATGAACAGACTCATGGCTCTCGGCATGGTCATAACAAAGCAATTAAGGTCGCTATTGACAAAAAAAGACTTTGTTTATTGATTTGACCAAAGCATTTGATAGAGTAGATCACCATATCTTAATTAACATCCTGGCAAATGCTGGTTTTGGTCAAAATGTGGTTTACTGGTTTCGGAGCTATTTAACTGACTGTACTCAATCAGTCAGGTTGGGCAATATTGTTTCTGACTCTGTCACTTTGGAAAAGGGCGTTCCCCAGGGCTCTATCTTGGGCCGTTGCTCTTTTTGTTATACCTGTATGAATAATATTTGTGATTTGTCGAAACACTCTATGTATCATATGTGGATGACACAGTTGTGTATTCCTGTGCTCCTTCTGCCGAGGTTGCTGTTACCAACTTACAGTCTGATTTTATTTCTCTGTAGCATGCTCTCTTTAATTCAAAACTGCTTTTAAATGGAAACAAAACAAAGGCAATGTTGTTTGCACCAAATAATTCTGTGATTCCCGTTCTCTCCATTGACACCCTCTGTCGAGTTTCTTGATACTTTTTGGCATTTGGCTGGATATACAGTAAATCTTAATTAGAAACATCACATTGAAATGCTAACAAAGAAGCTCAAGTTTACACTGGGTTTCTTATATAGATTAAAATCATGCTTCGCTCCATCGTCTCGTAAACGGCTGGTATCAGGCCTTTTCCTGTCTCAGCTTGACTATGGTGATACTATTTATAGGTTTGCTTGTCCCACTGCCCTAGCCAAGCTTGATCCACTTCATCATGCTACTCTGAGATATATATCTAACAGCTTATAGGACTCACCATTGCATTTTGTACAATCTGATCGGATCTTCACTTGCTTTGCGCAGGATGCAGCATCGGCATATGTTAATGTACAAGGGCATTTAAGCAAGCTACCCCGCAACATTTGCTCCAAGTTTGCATCAGTACACAACTCCTACAACCTCAGATCCAGCACTTGGCTTCGTTTTGAGGTGCCAAATGTGCGGCCTGAGGCTGGAAAAAGGAGTTTCTCTTATTTCGGACCTGCAAGTCCATCTTAAACAGGACTCTCATTTCTTTGACTAGAAACAAAAGATCTCAGAGGTCCTTACCAGTAGCTGCTCCTGTCGAAATGTATAAATGGAACGCGATGACTCTTGACAGGTGCTTTTGTGCGTAGTATTTTTAATCTGTATTAGTTGTTTTGCATGTTATGTATTGTTTTTGACGTGCCCCGATGTGTAACTTTGCAGCCTTCTTGGCCAGGTCAGTATTGTAAACGAGATTTACATCTCAATGCTTCTATCTGGCTAAATAAAGGTTAAATAAAAATCCGATTTCATAAATAGTTTTCCCATTTTGCTGGGGCCCCCCGGAGCCCAGTCAAGACCCCTGGTGAACCCCACTTCTCCAGCCACTGGCCTATAGCACGTAATACAGACAAATCAGGTGAACGTGCGCTTTGGAGTACAAAGGAATGCTAAGAATAAAAAAAATAAACATGCGGCTCCTACTGATGCCCGGTGCGCGTGAACGTGCCTGGGTCCGCGGCTTGACGAGAGCGGCGTCGTGAACGCGCGAGGCTTGTAGAGCGAGAGACTCTGCAGTGTCCTGGCAGCTGCATCAGAGCGATGAACCCGCGGGCAGTGCCTGCTGCCGCGGACACTTGACCAGGGACACCGACGTGGACACATCGGGACGGTGTGCCGTACGAGCCGGGCGGGAGCGCTTCGTTCACGCGTCCAAACCCCGTGACTCGCTTCTTCTTCTTCTCTTCTTTTTTTTAAATGGAAAATGGCGAAAGGCCAACGGTCCTGCAGCATCGTCTGCTTGGTGTCTATCCACGTTATCTTGGTTTGCAACGCGTCGTGGCCCGGAGCGGAGGGGCTAACGTTCCCTCAGCAATACACGTAAGTGCTCAAGATACCTCGATTGAGACGATGTCGGTTCTCTGAGAGAGAGAACCTTGTTCTCTCAAACAGCAGCTGGTGCATCTTAAACCGGTTGGCTTCAGTCGCCCTGGTGTTATGTAATCTGACAGTGGCGAGATCACATGGATGTAAACCTGCTTGAAGACCGGTGCCTCCACACTGGACATACGTGCGCCCAAGTGCTCAAATCATGACATACATGAGCATGAACGGTGTGAAACATGTTATTATAACGTCTCATAAAGGTTCATTCCGAATTTCAAGTATGTGCCTAAATCTATATGAGATGAAATGACTGTTGTGGTATTTGAAGAATGCTTTGGCCTTTCCGTTAACATATGATGGGCTGTAGCCTTTATTTATTTATTTATTTATTATTATTATTATTATTTTGGCTGGGCATATTCAATCAAGATCTGATGTATATCTTTTTGAAATGACTCTAATGTATTTCCGTTCGCTTTATTTCCGGAAAACATTTCATTTGAAGAGTAGCCGAGTCAGGAACTCCAATGCAAAGATGTGGACATGTCAACCGAATGTT
>OMOT01078617.1:0-12305 GCA_900312575.1 Acanthochaenus luetkenii
GAGAGATTGAAGTTTTAGTTATACAAACATTATGGAGAAAGGCCAGCAACAGGTTTGGCCTCACATACACTTCCATCATCTCACTTTCTCACCATCCCTTCCTCTGAGGTGCTGAATTACTGAAAAGAGGCTGGAATGATCCCTTAAAAGCCCACACACTCACATACTCATCATCATCTTTGATCCTGGACTGTTGGGTTATCTAGCAGTAAGGTTAATCGAGAAGAATAGGCTTTTCACACACACGTACACACACTGGAGTTTTAGCTATAAAATATTTCTTAGAGGCAAAAATAATCTTGTTCGTTGAGTTAAATGTTGGGTGGAGTCAAAGAGCCACAGCTTTTCACAGTTAGCTAACTGGCAAACCGGAATGTCAAAGAGGGAACTCAAAATATAAATAAAAAATATAATGACCTTTTTTTACTTCTTCATCCATTCAGCTCAGCAGGCTAGCTAACTTGCTTACCTAGATAGCTATAGGCTAGTATTGCTAGTTTGAATTTAGAAGGCCAGCTAGGCTAACTAGCTACTCTAGATATTTTAGTATGGCTAGATTGCATTTTTTTTCAGTTAGTATAATAAGTAATAGGCGCTTGTATGAGATTATTTCAGCCTCATTTTAGTAATACAGAACCTCAGAGGAAGGGATGTTGAGAAAGAGAGATGGTGGAAGTGTGTGTGAGGGCAAACCTGTTGCCGGCCTCTCTCCCAAAAAACCATTAACACCCCCTCCTCTCCTCTTTAATATCCTGCAGTCCTTGGCCTTTACCATACCAGGTTACGTCTCCAAATGCTGATGTTCTCACAAGAGCCAGGGGTTTATTTTCTCACGTTTCTCTCTAGGACTTCGGCTCTTGTGTGGGTGCGAGTGTGGGGGCTTCACGGCGCAAAACAACCTGTCCTGCTACACAATACAGAGAGTTCAATCTTCCAAGCTAGCGTTCACTGCTGACCGGGGGGAAAGGCTTAGGAGGTGTTATCAGAAAATGTTATCAGCAAACACAAACGTAAAAAGCTTTCAGAAGTGCCAGAGAGTGAAATTGGATGAAAGCGGAAAGATGGACGTATATAAAGTCACACAACTAAAGGTCATCTATAGGGAGCGGGGGGGAGTCGAGCGGCTTATAATGGCAGCTTTCTGGTCTGGAAACAACAAGAAATAAGCATAAGCAGGTTTGTAAAGAGGAAACGAGCAAAAGTGATGAGCGAGAATTAAAGTCTGTGATCTCGCTGGGATTTTACCACCATAAGTTAATATTGTTGTTGCACCTGCTGAACTTCACATAGACCTTTACACCGCACCTCAATCCTGGTTACAGCCTCTCTCTTCTACAAGTGTGTGTGTGTATGCAAATGTACAAGTGAGCATGGACTATGAGAACAACAGTAAAGTGAGATTGACAGTTCAAGGTAGTCAGACAGAGAAGAAGGGACAGGAAGAGTGGGAGACAGTAATCTTTCTGGACTCTGGCCTGCGGACCCATGCCTGCTGTTTCTGCTCTGTGTGCAGATAAGCCTGAGCAGGAAGCTGTGCAAAAAACAGAGCCATCAAAGCCCGGGACCCGAATCGGATATGACTTTCAATATACAACCCAAAGATCCACACCACAGATAGGGTCTGCTGGTCTACTATAGCAGTGGTTCTCATCGTGGAGTCTCACAGTTGAAATTCACTATAATTTAATTCACTACTAAGTATCACAATTAGAGAATGTAATCAACAACAACATAGCAGACCCCACATTATCACTCAATTTGTTCATTTTTTTACTCACTAAGGTTTTCTGACATGGTGTAAAACAAATGCACTCACCTCCATTTTTCTTCCATTCACCAGGTACAAATTAATGTCTGCTACCTGGAAGATGCAATGCCATTCCACTAAAGTTCAGCTTGTTAACGAGATACAAGGGTATATGGATGCCCGAAGGAAGTTTGGCATATTGTGGCTCATTGCTGACTACAAAAAATATATGCAGCAGCAATGTATGCTTCTTTTGGAAGAAGCTAACGTTAGCTAGCAAACATTGGCTACCTAATTTAATCTGTAAAATAGTTAAATTCCACATATTGCTATAATCAGAATGAAATATAAACTATACAAACACATATTGCATAATTACACCTCAAATGATGTGTTAAAATGTCAACAAACACTTTTACAATAAACTCATACAATTAACAATGAAGGCCGCCATGTTTGATTTTGTCAGACAAACCGGAGCTCTGAAATTATACCTGAATTTCCGACCTGTAATTCTAAGTTGGACAACCGTTCAATTAGTTTTTAACAAGTCGGAGCTAGTTTTTTTTACCAGCAACAGTATTGTAGTTTGATAGACTGTATGATGTCAAACCAGACAGCAAATAAACGTCATGCATGCAGTTCATTGAGCTGGTTCTGTGCTGCTGGTACTGTAAGTGACATGATGAGAGCACTTACAGCCTGATGAGTGTAGCCTGGTGGATACACTCGTCTGTGTCCTTAAAGCTGCCATATGCTTTTTTCCTTGAGGTATAATTTTAATCAGCATTTGTAAAGCTTCCACAGGCGATGAAGAAGCAAATGGCGAACACAGACAATTTGCAATGAAAAAACCCAACGTTGATTTCCACCGTGATTTGGAACATTTAGCTTTACTGTTCTTTCTTTTCTTCCTGCTTTTCTCCATTGTTGTTGTTGCTATGACTTCCCTGCTCAGAGCCCGCTGGCCTCAACCTCAATATCCACAACCTAGCTCACTGTTGGCCACGCCCATACCCACAGCAAATAGAATATGCCCCAAAATGGGGGATTTATGCATGAACACACAGGGTCACAGATAGACACAGACTGATAATGTATACTATATCCTATTTATTTATTGTTATTTTAATGTCAACAAATTGCATATTGCTGTTGTCGACTTTCATCTGGGAGAAAAACTCACTTGCAGAATTTGGCCTTCATCAGACTTGCTATTGTACGTTAAAACTAACTGACAAAAAATATGTGTTTGGATACTCTTCCTGAGAAAGGTTCCTGAACTTGCACCCAGGCTTGTCAAAAACGTTTTGAAGTTGAGCATTCAATATTTAATTATTTAATGAGACAAAAAGCATACATGAGTAAAAGGCAGCTTGGATGTGTGTGAAGAGCAGCTGCTGATATCATTGATCCGGTTTGTTTAACCTTCTGATTTGGGCTTCATTAAACCAGAGCCATTGCCAGGGTAACAGGTACATCCATAATTCTGTCTGATAGATGCTGGTGATATATTCAGGAGTCAGACACAAGCTGAGAACATAATATGTTTAGCTCTGGCAAAGAGGGCCTCGGGCAAGTTCTCAATAATATTACACAGCAAGCCTGTAAACTGACCACTATATCAGATCGTTTCTGGGTAACTGTTCAACATAAATGGTACAGCAATGGCATCATTTGATTCATTGGTCCCATCTTGTTGCTTCCCTGATGAGGGCAACAATTGGCACCGTGCAGCACAGTTTTAGTTATACAAACATTTCTCAGAAGCAGAAATAATATAATCGGTTGAGTTAAGCACGCTCAGCCACACAGGCGCATCTCCGCCTTTCCTCATCCCTCCAGATCACCTCAGGTCTGAACTGAGTCACAGCAGCTTGTGCTGCTTATATTTTATAATGTTGTCTGTCCAAAGATCATCACATGAGCCGCTCTGGCAGCTTTTTTTTTAGGTGAACCTGAACAACCCCTCCCCTACTATTTGTTGTTGCTGGTGATATGTATAGTAATGTAAATTATTCAAGCAGTAGCTAACACCATTTCATTTTGGTATATTCTTTATCATTAAGGAAAACTTTTCTGCATGATGTGATGACTTAATGTTTGTTTAAGGGATAAGAGATGTCAAACAGAAAGGGACATATTGAGGGTTTCTTCACAAAGAAGAAGAAGACAGACAGTTGATGAGGACCAGGTTCAAACAGCTGAACCGAGACAGGGTGAAGATGAGCTGTGAGCCTACCAGCTGTGGTTCTACAGGTGAAGCCATTCTACAGGTGAGGCAGTCTACAGGTGAGGCAGCCTACAGGTGAAGCAGCCTACAGGTGAAGCCAGACTACAGGTGAAGCAGCCTACAGGTGAAGCAGCCTACAGGTGAAGCCAGACTACAGGTGAGGCAGCCTACAGGTGAGGCAGCCTACAGGTGAGGCAGCCTACAGGTGAAGCAGCCAACAGGTGAAGTTAGACTACAGGTGAAGCAGACTACAGGTGAAGCCAGTCTATAGGTGAAGCAGACTACAGGTGAAACCAGTCTACAGGTGAAGCAGACTACAGGTGAAGCAGCCTACATGTGAAGCAGACTACAGGTGAGGCAGCCTACAGGTGAAGCAGCCTACAGGTGAAGCCAGACTACAGGTGAGGCAGCCTACAGGTGAAGCAGCCTACAGGTGAAGCAGCCTACAGGTGAAGCAGACTACAGGTGAAGCAGCCTACTGGTGAAGCAGACTACAGGTGAAGCAGTCTACATGTGAAGCCAGACTACAGGTGAGGCAGGCTACAGGTGAAGCCAGACTACAGGTGAAGCAGCCTACAGGTGAAGCAGCCTACAGGTGAAGCAGCCTGGGCAAATACTGAGCGGAACAGAGAGACAATCATCAGGTCAGAACACAAAACACTGACCAATGTTTTGCAGAAAGTAGCTCAACCACTTGATGTGTGTTTCATATCACAGTTTTTTCTTACAGTCCTATTTCATTTCATAACTGGTGTTGGTGTGAAGGTAGTAGTTGGAGGCCGGGCGTGGTGGTCAGGTGGTTGCATGGCTCTCCAGAGCTCACGTGGCGGTATCATCAATAGTATTTTTAATTAGAATAACTAACATTGAAATTAAGTGATTCAGTCAATATTTGTTATTGTAATGAAAAATACTGAATATTGAAATACTGAAAATACCAACGCCTTCGCTCTGGAGAGCCACGTGACACCTCACTGCCAAGACCTGCCTTCAACTACCATTTTAGATGCCACCCCCAAGCACTCATTGGACTCTACTTGGCCACCCCATTTTAAAAAGCCTAGGACCGCCCCTGCTTAGGCATAACTTATCTCTAATAGAATGTAACAATCATAGAATAATAGCCTCAAATACAAATGTTAATTTAACCAAAAGAAAAAGAGAATGATTCTTCAATCTTTAGTTTTCTTCAGTCTTGTCTGCCCTTTTTCCGAGGAGCTGATCTTCCCCAGCAGTTTCCGATTGCTCATCAAATAAGCATGAAAGTCTTTGCAAGATGTTTCTTTGAAATTGTTTTGCACTAATAGAAGTGACTCAACAGACCACTGGTTTGTGTTTCGGCATTATATTAAATGTGAGCGCTCAGTGCGTTCTTTGACCTGAGTGAAGGAGAGACACTCAGTTACTAAGTGCGACGTGCAATACAAACTGGTACCTGTGCGTAACACCAGTGCGGCACCTTATACAATATTTAAAATAGCTAATGCGTGACTTCACATTTACGGATCGAAAAACGATATTAAAAATAGTTTTCGGGGAAAATGGTCGGTGGAACAAGCAAAGCAAAAACCCGGAAATACTAAAGCGTAAAAGAGGACGTTTGATCACCCATATATATATATAGGTTATAGGCTAGTATTGCTAGTTTGAACTTGGAAGGTCAGCTAGGCTAACTAGCTAACCTTAGATAACATAGTATGGCTAGACTACTTTAGATAGTAGCAAGAGCGCTAGGCTTCATAATATTGGCTAGCTCCTCTCTTACCCCTTGCCTTTTTCACTGGGCTTCAGTCTTATGCAGAATTAGGCAGAAAAGCTGTTGTTCTTTGGCTCCGCCCATTGAGGTTTAACTCAACCAATGAGATTATTTCTACCTCCAGGGCAGCTCTGCCTCCAAGAAACGTACACTCAGATTACGAGTAACCATTACAAAAGCGTGGCCAGCCGAGTCTCCCTACAAGTTGTGCTCGAGCACTCGTGAATTTCATCAATGTTGTCACGAGCTTGTGTACCATAAAATATAACCATAATATATTTGGTATGTTATTTTCATTGTATGTGAAGTGTTACATTGAAATTGTAATAATTTATTAACACAATAACAAAGTATATGTATTAGATTCATAAAGTATATCATATCACCTCCAGCTGCTTTTCATATTCTGGAGCCTATACATTTCAATGCATTTTATTTGTAAATATAATTATTATAATTATCGTGTAAATATGGATCAGGAGCTGAGAGTACCTTCAGGGAAATGGGTATGGAAAATAATGAAACATCTTCATCACTATGGTGACGGGTTGACGCTTCATGTTATCATTGGAGTGTGAAACAAGTCAGCTCAACTTCAATTTGTAGCATTGTGCGCCCAGCCTATGTGTAAAAAGCTCCTTGTCACCAACTCCCATTGAAAAATGACATACTTCCTGTAACTTTGTCGTTCCTAATCTGAGCATACTGTAAAACTCCAATCCGCAAATCAGGCAAGGCAGAAGCTCCACACAAAGGCCTCCGCTTGAGGAGAAAAACACCCCAACAAATCCATTACAAATGGTCTGACCTTTCCCTGCTGCCATGCCTCATCAGGATGAGCAGGGTATCTGGATCACATCAAGCTAATTCCTGAATGAGCCATACAGGACAGACAAGCTAAACCTTCACTGCAGCAAGGTACAGCTATAATAGACAGTCTTTATTGTAAAATGGAAGAGAGAAAAAAGGTTCTCTACGTCTTCACCTGAAATGCCACTTGTGACACCAAGAGCTGACCTGCTCTGCTGTCACGTCACAGATATAGATGTTCTTTCCGCTGCTGCCTGGCTCCTAAGATCCTGATCAATTGAACTTGGAATGAGAACTAGCTGCTAAAGTAATTAGACCCCAATCTATTGTGCAGTATGCATGTGTAACAGATCCCAGGTGGGAGGACTGTTTACAGATGATATACCTCAGGGCCGGCCCTAGACTTTAGGAGGCCCTAAGTAAGATTTGGTTTGCCCCCCCCTCCCTCTAGTGCGTTCTCACTACACATGACATGGAACCAGCTTCGGGTCTTATGATGTTAGTATGAACACACCTATTGTATAAAGCATGTGAACACTAAAGTGGGACAGGAGAACAGCAACATTGTCTTTAAACTGACTACAAATAACTACCTATAACTAATGACTATATACACTATATACAGTGAGAAATATAGAAACTCCTCAGTGACACATTAGCTGTTGTTGTGGCTCTGAGTCTGTACTGCAGCACATTGGATTTAAAATGAAACAATGACTATGAAGTGCAGACTGTGACCAAGTATTAAATACGACTACTTTATTGAAGTTTTAGGGGATCAAATTTAATATTGGACAAATTAACATAAACTTGAATGTAGTCATATCAGATAGCACTGATGAACTGACAGAACAGAACAAAAAGACTGATAAAGTGACCATCACTGTTCAAAGATAGAGCTTTTTAATAATGGTGTCTAAGACAGAACAAAATCTATTGTCAGGTTATCACTTTTAAAATGCTAAAATAACACTCAACACTCAAAACAGAGTCTAGAATAGATGGATAATAATACCTTTTTTTAATTGCTATGAGTCCCTCTAGTGGCTGCGGGGCCCTGAGCGGCTGCTTATGTGTCTCTGAGAGTGATGTTCCAATTTCTGTTCTGTGTATAGGCTGTGTTGTGCCCACTGTGAGTGTGAGTCAGTGCTGCTTATGCTCTCTCTGGATTTGTTCAGCTCAACAGCAGTGCCAGTGAATCACTTTGCCCACCGCTTTTCTTCTTCTAGCCAGATAAGCTCCTGACCTCTCGCCATTGTTCAGCTCTACATCGCTCATACAACTGTCTCTGATCCTAAGTAATTGAATGTTGGTTTGGAGGCAGTGTGTGAATGTGATGGTTGGCCCGACTACCTCTGAATGCGAGCTCATGAGACAGGGCTGGCTTGGGCTGGCCAAGCACCAGGGAGACAGTTGCTCTAATCCAATTTAAGATGGCACCCACATTCTCCCGTTTGGTTTGAAGCAAGGCAAAAATGTTGAGATAAATAATGCTTTGGAGGCTGCAGGCGTCCTCATCACGGCAGCATTGGGCTGGGAGGGCAGAGTTGTGTTGCTATATAATGGATGGAAACATGTGAGGTTTAATTAACCAAGCAGGGTAGGAGAGATAGGGGCTTCAATAGGCTCATTCATAATAGTCTGCCACGTTCCGGATGGACGGTATTAATTTGCTTCCACATCCATACAGTTTATCCTCATGCTGCACTCTGATCACTTGAATTGCAGAATCCTTGGGCTTGATAGCAACAGTATGAACCAGAAAATGCACTCAGTAGAGCGCAGACCTCTGCCAAGGAAGCCATCCATAAAGCATAGGTGTCAACTTATACAGTTTCCCCGGATACAATAAATGTTTTCAGTATTTTGGAAGTATACGACCGTATGAGAGTAAAATACGGGAAATCGTGGCCTGATTCGATTGACAATCTGCTCTTCCTTGAACCATGACCAACCTTTCTATAAAGTTATGTGATGTTACAACCTTTCTACAAAGTTTCATGGTGTTACGTGAATCAGTTATGCACATTTTTGTGATTGGCCACGCCTGTTGCCATGCTCCCTTTGGCCAGTGGGCGTGGAAAGTTAATCAAATCTATGTTGGCCTACAAAGTTTCGTGCAAATCCGTTCATACGTTTTTGCGATACCCTGCTAAGAGACAGACAGAGGGAGGTGAAAACATAACCTCAAGTTCAAGGTAATTTATTTATACATATATATTATTTATCACAAGCATGTCTGTCTCAAAGGACTTTACAGAAAATTAGCCAAACTAGATCTACCTGAACAACAACCAGTGGAATTACATAATGGTATAAGACCTCCCACCAACTCCATTGGCGGAGGTAATAAGAGCGCTGACCCCTGCTGATTGTTAAGTTGATCAACATGGACGCCTCTCCAGCATCCGCATTTTGACGTTGGATAGATGCTGATATGACGACCTGCACCAACATTTAAAACCCTAAATATGGCGACAAAATGAAAGTTGAGACGACGTTCACAGTCGACCATCGCTGCTACCTGCATCGTTTTGTAAAATCGGGACCTAAATATCTTTCTGATACAGTTCAGAAGTTTCCAAAGCTATTTTAACATGATTTTTTTTTTTTACTGTCATATTGTAAAACTGTTCATTTTGGTTGACGTTAAACTTGGTCACCTCCTGCACGTTGCTGTCCATCAACTGCTTGCTGGGTCTCATGCTTGCTTGCTTGGTACCGATACGGGTGATTATCTTGGATTCACGATGCACGAGTGTTACCTGACATGCTTTCAGCGTTATAAAAGTAGCAAATTGAAAATAAAATGAAAAAATACAAATAAATAAAAAGTATATACATGCACATAATACATTTCTTGTTCGAAAAGGAGCAGGCTGAAGCACTTACTTATCTAGTCCTGACCCAAATACACCACACATTCCCGCAATCCGCTCCAGTGTTCACTATACACAATCAAACCAATGTCAATGTCATTAATCAATAAATCAATTTTAAAAATCGGCTAGCGTAATTTCTTTTTGTTTCTTTATAGCTATTATGGAAATATACATACTACTGGATGCGTCTGGATAGAGCGCCAGAGCAGCCGGTCATCCGGATCCACCTACAAACTTTCACACTCAAAATGATGATGGCTAATACAGACGCGTTCCTCAAGTGTGAATGAGAATAAAGTGGCTTATGGTAGATACACGCAGATCTGTATCTGACTGACTGACTTACCGACTGAAAAGTAGGTATTACACGGCTGCTTTAAAACTCCATGTGCTAAATATAGACGGGGGAGATTCAACCAAAATGTAAAACAGTGCACTTTACCGCCACCCCCCTCCTCTTGGCCTCTGCCTCTCCCATCTAAATGAATAGAGCCGCTCTCACACACTCAGAACGTTCAGTCTGAGTCCTCACGCTCCTCCGTCTCCTCACCCTTTCACTCGCCTCTTTTATCTCTCCACTTAGGCAGTTTCCACGGTGATCTGTCATGTTTTTCCGGCTCTCTCTTATCTCCCCTTCTCCCTTTCTCATTTTTTATTTTCATACAATACATTGCACCCCATTGTAAACATCCCAATTTTTTTTTTCATCCCTGTTTCTTTTTCTCTCTTCATTTTGTTTTGTTTTCTCTGTTCTCAGCCCAAGTTGTAATACTACGTGTCCCTACTGTACGTGTAGCTACTAGCTGTTAATAATCTCACTAGGCAGCAGCTAGAAGCTATTCTTTTTCATGCTCACTGTGTCTGAGAAGGCAATCAAACACCAAGCTGGTCAATAATATGCACATTACTGAAACCCCAGGCTCAAATATGATGGGTTACTTGTGTGTATTGACTGTTATGGTATATGTATGAGCTGTGACTAGATTGAGCTAGTTATGGGATGAACCTTATTGGTCCACTGTGTTATATATATATATAGCAGCACACCCTCTAGTAGATGGTTTGTGTGTGTGTGTGCATCGTTATTCTCCTGATCTGCTCCCTCGTTCCCTATTAAATTGTCTCACCGTCAGATGGGCGCCAGCTCAGCAGCTATTTGAAGGGTTTGTGCACAAGCTTAGGGTAAATAATGATCAGATGTCAGATGGCGTCACATCAACAGTGATTCAACATTCATCAAACTTCTATTTTCTGGTAAATGTTTGCGCTACACTACAGGTTTCAGCATGTGCTCTCTAGCACACACACATTGTCACATACCACCACCAATAAGATTGGTTGCAATGTGAGCAATATCTGAGGGAAATTTTTTAAAAGCTTACTATAAAGGGCTTTCAGGGGACATCATACACACTCTGGCGGCCATATTGGAGGACCTCAGCTCTTGAGCAACAGTGGCTGTGAATAGCTGGTTGCATCTGTACAACTTGGCCAACTCCACAGAATTTAAGACATGGTTGATTTCTATGCTGTTCTTGACTGGAAACTAATTTCACTCCAGATATATCTTCCCAATGTTGTGTTTAGATTCAAGTTCATGTTCAGCTTGTTAGCTAGGTAACCATAGTATCTGGTCAGCTCTCTTGTTGTAAACGCCTATGATTTGCACAATATGTAGTTAACCCTTATTTTACCAGCTAAATATCTTTCCAAGAGAGATCTGGCCAAGAAACCAGCATGAAAAACATACATAACTGTTACAGACAAAACAACATAAAATAATGTAAATGCTTAGTATAAATGATAAAACAAATATTACAAGGTTTATAAATAAACAGAACAGTTTCCAATACAGTCCATCTCCAAGCCCTTCATAAGCGATTGAAATTCTCCCACAGAGATCAGATTTGCCCTTTTTTAGTCATTCTGTAACAAGTTCCATGAAGTGGGTGCAGAATACGTGAAAGCCTTTTAAAAAATCTAACTCAGCAAAAATATTCGGAACAGACAGTAGGAACAAGTCTGGGAATTGTAACCTATAGCTTCCATGGTTGCTAGAAACATAAGCACACAGGTAAGAAGGAAGCAAGCCAAGAATGGATTTATATATGAAAGTATACCAATGGATAAGTCTACGCATGGACAGAGAAGGCCAAGAAACTCTGGCATACAAGGTATAATGATGAGCTTTCCAGTTACAAATCTCAGAGACAGTATCTAACATATGTATACCGTATTTTGCGCACTATAAGGCGCACCGGACTATAAGGCGCACTGTCAATGAATGGTCTATTTTCTATATTTTTTCATATATAGGGCGCCGGACTATAAGGCGCATTAAGCGACACAAAACTGTCAGATAAGTCCGTCAGTCAAACTTTATTAAGCACATTCACAATAACTCTCACCATTGTGCAAACGTTAATGAGCGTATTCACAACTCCCAAACTTGTTCGGTTGTAACACGTAAAAAAACCAGTCTGATACCGCTAAATAAAACCAGTTATAACACGTAAAAAAACCAGTCTGATACCGCTAAATAAAACCAGTTATAACACGTAAAAAAACCAGTCTGATACCGCTAAATAAAACCAGTTATAACACGTACAAAAACCAGTCTGATAACCGCTAAATCAAACGTTTGTGTTTTCACAATAACTCAACATTGTTCAGTTATAACACGTAAAAAAACCAGTCTGATAACCGCTAAATCAAACGTTTGTGTTTTCACAATAACTCTCAACATTGTTCAGTTGTAACACGTAAAATACAACACAATACGCTCACTTTTTCAGTTCATTCATCGTCCACAAATCCCTCTGACTCGCGCGCGCGTTAGACTCCTTGGTCCGTGTTTCAAGACGGGTCGGTTGCCGA
>OMOT01078622.1:0-10915 GCA_900312575.1 Acanthochaenus luetkenii
CAGGCAGCTGGAAGCCGGTCGCTTCCATCCTTGGGTCTGGTTTGCATTAAACGGACACATGTGGTCTTTGTTTTGAGAAGCGGGGCTGACACGAACCCATAACCCAGCGTATGAAAAATAGATTTTTCAGGCAACGGATTTAGGCTGTGCTTTGTTCAAGCCCGTGTTTCACTCCAAACAGGAATGTAATGACAGGAAGCATATTATTTCACTTAAGTCTTCTCATTAGGACGGGAATATGGTGAGGGGCTTTGGATGTGGGTCAGTTGTCAGATATGAATCTATTGCCAGATAACTTATGTAAGATGTTTCAGCTCAGCTTTACTTATCACATCTCACAGTTTTATGGCTGCAAGTCTCTATAAAAAGTCATAAGACTTTCTTGTTCAAAATCGAGATTTACACTGCAGGCATTCAGATGGCACAATGGTTCAGTGTTTTGCTCGGGGACACGTAGTGGTCGACGGACACGTTAACTGTTGCAGAGATCAAACCTGTGACCTTTTCTTGACGGGACAACCTCTCTAACCAATGGACCACCCCGCCATGTTAAATAGCCATGGGAAAGGTTTCAGAACGCTTTAAAGGATAACACCGGTCGGTAGCAACGGTCCAGCTTCCTGTCCGGTGTCTGCACACTGTCAGCTAGTCGGAGATATCGGGGCTCGTTTTCCTCCTTCGTTCATTCTTGTTCAGTATGAAGAACAACTTCCACAGAGAGAGATAATCCATCACAGGAAACATGAAGCCAAACTTTCTGTCTTCTCCTTATTTCATTGAGCTGAGTCGAGTGTTTTCATCTCGGCTCTGCTTCCTGTCACCTGACACCCACAGGAAGTGATCCCTCAGAAACATGTCGCCTCGCAGACTTTACTGTCACATCCATGTCTTTTGATTTAGGGGCAGCAGCTCAGTTCAAGAAGGTTTGACACTGCAAAGTTTGGATCTAGCACATCCAGCATGCATTGCAAAATGATTGAGGGAAATGTAAACTAGACATAGAAAAAAGTAAATGGACTAGAACTCTAAATAACATCACTGTTCTCCGTTAAGAAAAGAGGAAAAGTCCTTGGAAATCCACACATCACACCTGATTTCTAGCTCTGCTGGTTCCATATCAAGACTGATCCTCCGACTGAACGCCTTGTTTCTGTTATAAACCACGTTGAAACGGTTCAGACCGCTCCACCAAATCCGGTCCGGATCGATCTGAACCAGGAGAGAAAGACTGGAAACGCAGATCTGCCTTTCAGTTTCTTTACAGGAGATCCATCCAACGTGACTTAAGTTATTCTGCAGATGTAAGCATGTTGTGATCCTGGAGTGATGACTAACGTTACCTGTCTGGGTGTCTTTTTTTAAATGTAACCCCAAAAGTGAACCCTAACCCGAACCGCACAAGCATAAAGTAACATGCAAAGATTTCTGTGAGATGGTTGAACAAAAACGTTTCAACAAATGTAACAAACTGCAACAGTAGATGAAGGGAACTTAACAGAACTTAACAGTCTGGAAAATAAATGTTTTGGAGTCATGGATTTTGTAATTTGTTCTTAACCTGTGGATTTAGGTATCTTGGAAGAGAAAATGACTCGGTTCCATAATTGCAGCGAACCAAGTCGACCCGGTTCAGTCAGATCAGCAGAATCAATGAAATATTCACATTGTAGAGTAGAAATGTTGATCCACGTCATGGAAACGTCCATCGTAAGTTACCGGTTACGATTTTTGATCGTAACGGCACGGTGGCTCACATCAAGAAGGTCGTGGGTTCAAATATCCCCCGGCCCTTTCTGTGTAGTTTGCATGTTCTCCCCGTGTTCGCGTGGGTTTCCACCCACAGTCCGAAGACATGCAAATAGATGTTTGTGTGTAGTGTAGTATATGTATATATATGATGCGATGTAAAGCCCTTTGAGACATGCTTGTATAAAAGGGCTATATAAATACGATTGATAGTAACAAAGCTATAGGCCTAATTAATCAGAAACATGTTTAGCTGATTAAGGTGATTATGATACAAAGATGCGCGAGTGACCCGACAATGGAGCATTTGCTGTTATTGGAGCCTTGAGGACCGTAATATATCACATTCTGCAGTGAATACAACTATTTTCATGCTCTCGGTGACAAAGCATCGTCTCCAAATGAATTTCCCTATTTATACATATATATTTGCAGACGACCCTTCGGTCAGCAGGTCTTTTATGGAGTTACACCTGGTTTCTTAAGAACACAAGTAAGAAAAATGTGGGGGAAGTTTTGGGTTCGATATTCCATATCCACTCTTACTTTCCAAATGCATTTAGAAAGCAAACACCCAGGGAAAAGACTGAACGCTCTTAGAGAATAGTATCAATGTTTAGAGAACTACCCGTCTGTGTCTTTAGAGCCTATAGGAGCCAGTATGTCTGTCCTGTAAGCAGTGCCAAGGTGTTTCACGTTCAATTATGAACTGGAATTGAACCTCCAACCAACATCATCCTGAAGGTGCAACCAGACTCATCCCACTGAGCTTTCTGTGTATGTTGCTGGCAGCTTCTTCATCTTATTTGCACACGTTCCACACTACTGACAGAAAACTCCAGGGACAGCACTGGGATTCGAAGCAGCATCCTTCCAAAAACCTGTGAAGCATGTAGAGCATGTAGAGCATGGAGGCTTGCTTATAGTTTGAGCCCAGACTACCAACCAGATGTGGCGATAAAGGAAGCAGGGAGGCATCAGATTCAGATGAAAAAACATCAATTACTTTTACACGGCTTTCCATTTCTAAGTCGGAGCGCTTCCATGTTTGATAGTTGTTTTTCAATCTAATGCACCGACTGTGAAACGAGTTGGAAAAGACATTATGAAAGTGGACATTTCTAAAAAAAATATTAAAATTTTCCTTCATTAGGCCAATCAGTGTAACTTGCAAGGATAGCTAGATGTGTGTAATAAGTTTGATGTCAATCAGATTTACGGTGTAGGAGTTACAATTTTGCCCTGTAATTATAGCGTCCCTGTCAGGCCAATAAGTGAAATGCTTCAGAAAGCCAGAATGCGTAACCCGTACAAGTTTTGTCAGAATTGGACCAGTGGTGTCTGAGCTGTTGGACCCTTAATTACAGCGCCTCCATTTGTCCTTTTTGTAAGGATAGTTGGATTTGCGTATTACATTTTATGTTAATTGGACTTAATGGTGTAGAAGTTGGGGCTTTTCAAAGTTTCGATTTTTAGCTTGAATTATAGCGCCATCAGGCCAATCAATGTATTTTCTTAAATGCTAGAACACATCCCACAGCTGGACCGACGCCAACACCCCGCATACATTCAGTTCCTAACTCACCAACACTAAAGCAAGTACAGTAAGCTAACCAGAATATTTGTTCTATTGTCTGGCTGCTGTGACCTTTGACTTACTATTGTTTGTTTGTAATGTTTCCTATGGATAAGAGCATCAGCTAAATGTAAACGTAGTACTCTTTCCATTAATCTTCTATATCCTTGAGGAAAACTCCAACATCTACTGGACTCAAACTTAGTAAATTACAGCCATCCATTTGGGCTAATTTGACAGAAAGCCGATGGATCATCTTCATCAGAGTGTATACAGTATATATACTTTATTTACAAATATCAACTGAATCCTCATGGTTGTACAATGAAAGGTACAGCTGAAGGAAATCAGTACAGATACAGAATATAAATATCAGAATCATAAGTAGCATGTTAAGCTTTTTTCCAACACAAAATCAACAAACATGGCAGAAAAAGAGTAAAATGTACAGAGCACATATCAGCCAGTGGAAGGGACAGAGGAGTAAATGTCATTTTTAACATCTTGTTACCTTTCAACATGTTAAAGGACAAGCAGTGTAATTTCTAGATAGCTGGAATTGTGCAGAAAAAGTATGTCAAGCATTCTTATGGTTTAGGCATTAGGGCCTTTCAAAGTTTTAAATTCTGTCCTTAATTATAGCGTCTCCATCAGGCCAATCAGTGACACATGTAAAATGTTTTTGTAAATGCGTTCACACAAACTACGAATACTGGAAAACCCAGTAACTCAAAGAGGTATGGTATCATTTTCCTGTTATAAACATTTATTATTCACATAAGTAGTTTAGTTGTCTCCATTGGAAGATGATTACTTTACATTGTGATGATACTGCCACCTAGTGGTTCTGCTGCACGCTCTCGCCCTTTAACAGCAACACAACTGTGGTCACAGAAAGAAAACTTAAAATCAATTGTAGTATATTCTTCTTTTAATCTAAAGTGTATTAACTTTCATGACCATTTGTCCCTTAAAACTTGTTAAAATGTAATTTTATTTAATAGCAAAAACACATCTTGGTGTCAACGACAAAAAAAGCACAATATTCTTCCTTCATGCAGTGAAGCGTTTTGGCCCAAAAACTGCAGTATGCTGTTCTTATCAAGCGTTGAAAAGTAACAAGGTGTCCAAAACCAGGCAGACGGATGTGTTGGAGATGACAGGCGCCTTCAGAGGGAGGGAGGGGCTTAATTCACTAATCGAGCGTCATGGTTGGAGTAATGTGGTGCAGCAACACCTCCGACTAAAACAACAGAGGTCTGGAGAAATTCTCAACCTAAAACGTGGGACAACGAGACCTCGGTAAGCCAAAGGCAGCTGACTGGCTTGAAGCAGCATTCTCGCTTTCTTCGGGTTTGTTTAGGAAAGTAACGGTCCACATTATTATTATTCAAGGCAACACATTTCACACTGGTGTCACGTCACTTTTGTTTCGCTAACTGTAGCAACTTCCTTGTTGTTCCTATGACGGTAAACAAGTGAGCGCCAGGCTCCGCCCATAGCTCCACCCAAGCAAAATCTGACTGGGCTAAATGATGACGTTGGCATCTCCGCCCCTTTTTATAACCAACTATTTTAATTTCTCCAGACCTCCATTGATTGAGCCGGAGGTCCGCCAAAGAGGGTAACGAAGGGTCAGATCAGATTCCATGCGGTCTCTCCCCGTTTCAACAGACGCGGACTACAAAAATATCAAATCGGATTCTGTGTGTATCTGCAGCTAATGTGGTCCAGGTCTCCTCTTCTAGGGCCGAGTACAGGCTACAGTTCCACTTGGCTTTCGATGCGATTTTAATCATCCGATTAAGGCAGGACGCATTGATTGACAGGTCTGGACACACAAAAAGCAGAGTATACTTTATTAAAATCAAAACACTTCAATGGTGACTGGATATGTAAACGAGACCTCAGCGAGACTCATCACCAGACCAGAATCCAAACCGTGGTATCGTCAGAGAAAGGGGAGATCTGACGTGGGCAGCGGAGGGGGCGTTTCAGGGTTTTTAAAATGCAGATCCCAGTTGTCCTTGACCCCCCAGTTTACTGTATATCCTGTTCCATTATGTTTTCCTGGTCGCCTCCCTGAAGACCACTTTGGATATAAACTGGAAGCTCGATAGCCAACTCTCAGTGTAGATCTGAATTTTCACCCAAGTTAAGAAGACCCACATGGCTGCCGATTCCAGCGGGCGTTGAAGCTAGCTAGCCAGCATTGGAATGCATCTTTGACAAAAACTACTGACCAACCCAGTTAGCTTCAGCCAACTGATGGTGTACTGCCAGGATCACACTCAGTCTGTAATGCACTTATCTTACATTTTGAGTCATCTAGCTGACGCTCTTTTCCAGCGCAATGACTGAAACAGTACAACAAGCTTCAAAGCATTTCGGTTGCTACAAATTATGTGCAGTTCCATTTCAGACTATCATGGCTCAAACGTATTGAGGTGAAGCTGATCAGACGTTGTTATCAATTGTAGAATTGTAAAAAATACATTGTCGTCACAACTCTTGATACTCTTAATTCGACAAAACATTTGTGTCACAAAACCTTCACCAAACTAGCGGAGAGTCGTGGGCCAAAACAACATTCAGTTTAGTTTATACGTGCATTATCAATGTATAGGTCGAATAAATCCAACACATGCGACACCTTCGTCGCAATGCAATGATGCAGCGGCAACTCATTATCTTTGAAGAAATTGGAGTAACGCATTCAACACATTAAGTGCGATCCCGGCCTAGCGTGTAAAAAATATAAATACATGTATTTATTACAAAAGAAAAGAAAAAGGGTAATATAAATGAAACTTGGTTGCTTCCACTTGCGCCACAGCGGTAATATCATGTGCCAAGGATATTGGGCAATAGTAAACAAATCGACAAAAAAAACCCACCCAACCTGAACTGATGGTCACAACAGAAGGACGAGTAATGACATTCTGGTTCTTTTCTTGCCTCTTCATCATCAGCACCATCAGTTTGGAACCTGGTCTGTTGGTCAATAATCAATGTGGACTTATAATAACTTAATTAAATTAAAACACATTTAAAAAAAGGATAGCAGGCCAGTGTTGAATTACAGTGATGGGAGGGGGGAGGCTGTGTGTGTATTTGTATGCATCTGTGTGTATTAATGCATCAATCTGTGTGTGTTTGTTTATGCATGGGTGTATGTATACTTGTATCCCTATTCTTTTGTTTTACTGTGTACATCTACAAGACTGCCTGTGTATATGTACTGTATTTGTGTGTACATCCGTCTATCCATCTGTGTATCTGCATGCGTCTGTGTGTGTGTGTCCGTCACTGTTCTCCCGTCTTTCTGTGACCCGCTTTCCAACTGGAGTTAACCTGCGTGCTTGGTAACTGGACTGTACTCAAATGCAACAAAAATACACCAAATCCAGGTGTAAATGCAGCCAAGACTGAAGGCCTGATCACGTAAAACACCTCCAGAGCTGCTCAGAGACGCATTTGACATTAACAACTACGTTTAACTGCAATGAGTCTCCAATCAACATATAGCAACTACGGACACAGAAATCCAACAGTCGTCAAGACAGCTTACAAGGTAACACATTTGTCAGACTGGGTCGTCAGGATACTCGCGGATGATGAACAAGCAAGACGAGGAGTTTACAGACATAATTATTTGCGGAGGAAGCGATGTACGATGAAATTGAAATAATTAACGATTTTGGAATGTATACCGGAGACGCACTTTAATGCCAGATGTAACGTAACAGCGGCCAAATCCAGGCACACACCTTTTTTTTTTACTGTGGATTTCCTGCCAAAGTGACATGAGATCACACCTGAGAAGCTGAATATGACATTTCAATCAAAGAGTGTGCGTCTGCATTTGGGCCGAGGGTTTTCTGGATTTGGGCCACGGTTGGTCCAAATTTGGGACAAGGGTGGTCCAGTTTTAGGCCGATAATGGTCCAGGTTTGGACGCACAGGGTCCGGATCTAGGCCCAGGGTTGCCTGGATCTAGGCCCAGGGTTGCCTGGATTTGGGCCTAGAGTGATCCTGATTTGGGACTGCAGTGGTCCGTATTTGGGACATGGGTGATCCAGATTTGGAACATGGGTGATCCGGTTTTGAGCTGAGAGTCGTCCGGATTTGTGCCTAGAGATCCAGATTTGGGACAAGGTGGTCCAGATTTGGGCATAGAATAGTCTGGATTTGAGTAACGGGTGATCCAGATTTTGAGGGTGTCCTAATTGAGCCACAGATGTTCAGACTTGGCCACGGGTATCAGGATTAGGGATTGAGCCGAGGGCGGTCCGGAGTGAGCAGAGGGCGGTCTGGATTTGGCTAAAGGTGGTTGGATTTGGCAGCGGGTGTCCAGATTGGGACACTGTTACGTTGAATGTAATCCAGCAAAATCATGTTTTACACACTCCGGATACGAGTTGCATTTTATTACCTGGTGGAAAGGGGGTCTGTATCTGTCTGTCTACCTATCTGTCTGACTGTCTGTTGGTCTGTAGTTTCTGTCTGTAGTTAGCAGCTGCAGCCCTCCTTGGCTGGCTGGCTGTCGGCATTGAGGCGTCCTCCCTGCGGTGCCGAGGGTTTGTGCTGGACACCTGACTCGGCAGCGTTGAGGTCCAGACTGCCATCCTGGATGTTCTGGTAGATCCGCTTAGCCGCCTCCAGGAAGGCCTCCTCTACGTTCTCCCCTCTGGAGGAGAGGATGAGAGTGAGAGTGAGTGAGAGATAGAGTGAAAAGAGGGAGAAGGGACAGAGGAGAGGAGGGTGAGGAGAGAAAGAGGGGGAGAAAAGGAAAGACCCAAATTAAAGAGCAATGAGGGGAAAGAGAAATAAGTAGGGAGGACAGAGAGAGATAGAGATGAAGGGATAGAGAGAGAGTGGGCGAGAGAGAGAGATAATAGGTCTGTGTGAGATATGGACTTACGTCTTGGCACTGGCTTCTAGAAACAGCAAACCTAAATAACAGAAACAGGAAGCAGAGACCAGAACCAGACAATCAGTCAACCAAATATCCCCAGTTTTCTAAATAATACATTTGACTATTGACACACACACAGTTTCTCCCGATATGTCATGCAGTAGCAAAAACACACACTCCTCACCGTTCTCTTCAGCAAATTGTTTGGCCTCCTCATACGTCACATCTCTCTGAGCCTCCAGGTCAGCCTTGTTACCAATCAGAATGATAACCTACACACACACACACACACACTTCAGAAACCACACTGGACTCCTAACACTATCAAATTACCCAATACTACTCCAACATATTGAGAGCAAAATCAAGTTCTGAGTGAAATCCAACATAGCTGATCAGTCTTACCAGCAACAACATTTAATGTAAGAAAGACTCAAGACATCAGATAACACCTAATCATGAATTGTATAACATTTGCATAACATTGAGCAACAGGGTCAGAGAAGTTTGCACACATAAGGAGCGCCAAGCCACCTTCCTCTTTAAGAAGTGAACTTCATCGGCGAGCTTATTATTTGATTCTTAAGGTATTGATTGCTGTGTTGATTGATATGTATTGGCAGTGCACCGTTCACTGTAAGAATTTTGCTTTGCCTTTCTGTTGTCAATATGCTGATGTTGGTTTCGGTGTTCAGGCTGTTTGATGTTGAGAGACCTTTAATACTCCTTTTGTTGGTGTGACAAGATACAGTATGTAGGTAGATCTTCATCGTTTGTGTTTTAAGATGGCATTATTCGGCTGTATTCTATCACTGGTTCTGCTAATCAGTGGCTTACAGATAAGAAACACAGTCTCTCCTTCTCTCAGTTTAGTGGTTATGTCAGTGTAATTCAGTATAATATCTCTATGGTACGACTGTATCATCACATTTTTTGTGTAAATATTTAGTTTGGCCCCACCAGAACTTTAATGTCAAAATCGCCACTGGTCTGTAGCGAGTTGTGCGTTTGTGTGTGCTGACTCACTGTGCTGTATGTGTGTTGTAACATGTGTTGACTCACTGTGTTCGGGTTGGTCAGGTTCCTGGCATCTGTCAACCAGCTGCTCAAATGATTGTAAGTACTTCTCCTACATACACACACAATCACACAACAGACAAACAAGGGATGATACAAAAAAGTTATTCTTTGAAAACACAGTAAGTCAAACAACTATAAATACCACATATTTTGTATTACTGTACTTGTGACGACCTTCACTTACTACATTCATTCCCCCACCTTAACCTAATCCTAACTTTAACCAGAAAAACACTGGATGCAACTTCTGACACGCATCATTTGATGCTTATATGGTTCACTGCAGGCGGGAGATTTGAAACATCAACACCAAAGAATCGGCATTTGCACTTCGCCAATGCGATGGGCAATACATCTGATCGTGACAACCTGTTATATACTCTTATTCTTTTTTTTAACTTCTAGTTTCCAGTCGTATATTGCAGGGTGTTTTGGGATTTTGTTAAAAGGAAGAAAAAATAAACTAACTCTGTTAAAAACAGTTATTGGTGAGTTACTTTGTATTCATGGGCCATTTAGTTGTTTGGTGTATTTTTCTTCTTCTGTGGATAACAATCGTAGACGACGTGACGTCTTGTCCAGGGCTCTCATTTATCAAGCGTGCGTACGCATACCCCAGGCGTACAATCACTTCTACGCAAAGTGTGGAATTCATCAACTGTACTTAAATTTAAGCACAGGTCTGACCATGCGTACGCACAGCATCCAGTGGTAGAATAAGAAAACTGCAAATGCAAAGCATTGCAGCGAGTGAATGCAACAACATGAATACAAATATTTCAACATCTACATGCGATGTATATATATTATTAATTAATTAAATCTACTCTACTTAGAAACAGCCATGTAGAGCTGGCTAAGTGGTGTGAACATCTATAAAAGACAGGTGTTTCTAAATGAATGCAACATGGCTCATCTTTTGTCACAACGAGCTCCTCAGGGAGCATCTTCAGAGACGCTGATCTATCTGCAGAAAGCACAGAGCAGCTTGTAATTAGATACTTCACAAAACATGTTTTGCTTGAGTTCTGACATTATTTGGTTCCTATGTTGGAGCGACAAACTAACCGCACTAAAAGTCATTCCTGTGCACATCCAAGTCCTGTCCACCCTGGGGGTTTTTGACCACCGCCATGTTCCAGGGTTAGACTGGAGATAGATCGGGCATTTCTCAACCCTCAGTGTGCAGGATTATGAAGAAAAAAATGTAATCTGAAAAAGATCACCGTCATGTTATTTCGGGTATTTCCTTTTATTTGGTCATTAAATAGACCGTTATTTCAACCGCGTCCATGGTGGCGCTGTGGCACACTGGGACATCAGTTTTCCCTCTATAACAGCAGCCAGCTGCTTTCGATGGTCTCACCGCTGTGAATGAATTTTTGTGAACACTGATTATAGGAGTTGTAGGCTACGTAGCTATGATGTCTGTACATTACTAGTCTATTATGTTTGTGCGCCAGGGCTCAAAATTAACTTTTTCACTTGGTAGCACTGGTGCTCCCAACTTCAAAAGTTAGGAGCACCAGCCAAAAGTTAGGAGCACCAACAACATACATTTTTTTTATTAATAAAACACAACATAACAGTACGGC
>OMOT01078623.1:0-23675 GCA_900312575.1 Acanthochaenus luetkenii
TGACCGAGGCGAGCGCACCTTTCCCCCCGTCGAGGGAAAGAGGTGATCCAGTGTATTTCTTCATTTACATGTCTGACTCGTTTTGATGACGACTTTGATTTAGTAGGTGTCATTGTAGAATATGTAAAAATAATAATAATAATACATGTAAGCACAAACTAACTATATATAAACTATATACAGTATAGATATAAAGTCTAATAACATTCATATTATATTGTAATAACCACTAATTAAATTGTCCCAATGGAAATGAATATGTTTTGCCTGAAATGGTGGTGATTGGCAGCCACATGTTTTTATAGCATGTAGGACTGGACTCCTGCATGTTGCAACACCTTTAGCGTGACACACTACCAGATTAGTGATGGCAAGAAACGTGTTTGTTGATACGCTGCCTGTCTGAATGTCCTTCCCAAAACAGGAATGGCCTTCGCTTTGCTCACATCTGTGGCGCCAATATTTGGCCTTTACACGTCCTTCTTCCCCGTGATCCTCTATATGTTGTTTGGCACAGGTCGACACGTTTCCACAGGTAAGGACGTCATTCCAGTCAACATGGGTTATTGCGTTGCTGCGTGGACGCTACTATAAATGGGTCACGTGCTCTCACGTGCTGCTTGAACTCATTGTTGACCCTTGTGCGAGTCCACGCGTTTTCCGCTGCTACTGAGACGTCTCTTCTCAGGCACCTTCGCCGTGGTGAGTCTGATGACTGGCTCTGTGGTGGAGCAACTGGTGCCCACTCCTCTGGGGCTGAACTCCAGTTCCTCTGAAGCAGCAGACTTCGAGGCCCAGAGGATTGGAGTGGCCTCGGCTGTAGCGCTCCTCTCGGGAATCATTATGGTAAGTATGTAGAGGAAACCAGTAGTGAAATCATCTAAAGCAATAATAATGGTGACAGAGGTGGTCGAGACTATAAGACGCAATGCGTTATGTCATGTGTCCATCTTTTGTGCCCCAGCTCTGTATGTTTGGCCTCCAGCTGGGCTTCCTCTCCACCTATCTGTCGGAGCCAATTGTTAAGGCTTTCACCAGTGCCGCCGCCTTCCACGTCACCATCTCACAGCTGCAAAGCATGCTGGGGCTGCGGCTCCCTCGCCACACTGGGACCTTCTCCCTCTTCAAGGTCAGCAGTGCTTCGCGACGAGTTCTCAAAACGGTCTGATCCGATATTTTGTGTGTTTGAGCGATGCGCTTTTAGCGGGACGCATGGCTGGCCATTTGTCTTTGTAGCATTGGCACGTGTAGCATTGTTGTGTGTGCTCAGACCTTAGCGTCGGTGATGGAGAACCTGCCTGACACCAACATGGCTGAGCTGCTGATCTCCTTGGTGTGTTTGGCCGCCCTGGTGCCAGTTAAGGAGATCAACATGCGCTTCCGGCAGCGACTACGCACACCTATCCCTGTTGAGATCCTCACGGTCAGTCTGTCAGTCAACCCGCTATTATGATTCATGTTAGTTTGATATTTACACGGTAATTAACAGGTGACGAGCCATGCTTTTATTCTGTATTTTCCAGGTGATTATAGCTACAGGAGTGGCCTATGCCTTCTCGCTGGACTCTACTTATGACATTCAGATAGTTGGCCATATCCCAGCTGGGTAATCTTTCGCCGATTTGGCAAAATTCTAACCTGCTGATGACCCCATGTGACTTTCCCAGTGGCTTGACTATGATTTTCCTGTCCTCAGCTTCCCAAGTCCACGGATACCTGCCTTGCACACTTTCCCGGACATCGCTGGAGACACAGTAGCCATAACATTTGTCGGTTATGCTGTGTCGGTCTCGCTGGCAATGATCTATGCAGATAAACATGGGTATTCCATACATCCCAACCAGGTACAGTCCTGAAGTGGTACAGCTGCTGGCTGAAATGTTCACTTCTCAGCACCAGTCTGTTTGTTGTTACTGACCTCTTTGCGTTGAACCTCTGTTTGCCTGCAGGAGCTGTTGGCCCACGGTATCTCCAACACTGTGTCCTCACTGTTCACCTGCTTCCCAAGCTCAGCCACGCTGGCCACCACTAACATACTGGAGAGTGCCGGAGGATACACACAGGTACCGCGCTCGTTACTTTGCAGAACGTCTGTGCATGCCGTCACGTGTAACCGCCACTGGTAGGTGCTTGAACCATGGACCCTCCTCTCATCGGAACCATGAAAACGTAATAGACACTGTCTTATCCAGTCCACCACTTGAAAGGGATCCAATTCAAATGGCTTACAGTGTAGGAGTGAGTTTACACAGGTGTTCTATAACACAGTGTTCACTCTGTTGCACCTGTGTATTATCTATGCAGGAATCAACCATGTGGAGGACGAAGCTTATGGGTCACAATGGGTCAGATAAGGGATGTGTGTTTTTCTGTGTGTGTTCCCGCAGCTCTCTGGCTTGTTCACCGGTCTGGTGGTTCTGATTGTCTTGCTGCTGATTGGACCTCTGTTCTACTTCCTACCCAAGGTGTGTCTGTACTTATGTGTATGAGAGGGAGAGGGAGAGAGAGAGAGAGAGAGAGAGAGTACTACACTCATGCCATTCTTCTGTTCCTCTCTGTCCCCAGGCAGTACTGGCATGCATCAATGTCACCAGCCTCAGACAGATGTTCCTGCAGTTCCAGGACTTACCTGAACTGTGGAGAATCAGCAAGATTGACTTTGTAAGCAGTAAGACACAATGTCCATGCATAAGAAAAAACAAGAGAATGCAAGACAGATGGTCAGTTAGCTCCCTAGTTACCATTAGGTCAACAGCTGATCCATAAAGCACCGCTTATTGGGCTTTTTAAATAACTGGATGTTATTATCCCACTTAAGACCACAGTCACGTGCAAAAGTTTAAATAATACAGTGTTGTTAATTCATCTTTTCAGGGAACAAAACATGATTTCTTACTACTGACTTTCAGCAAGATAGTCCCTCTGTAACGTGCAGCTCTCTCATCAAATGGTAGGAAACCACCGGACACTTGACTTGGTTGCAGTTGATGGTAGCTTCAATTCTTTGCGACCGTCCCAAAGTGAATAAACGCTGCCTGCACACCTCCAAACACCAAACTGCTTTGCTAGTATTGTCTTTTGTAACTAAGCTATTCACTCAATGGAAATGTAGCTACCGTTCACACAGTATCGCACAGCGCGATGGCATGCCGACGTCTTGATGATGCATTCGTTTAGAACAATGACTAACTACTACGTCATAGTTGTGAGGTTGCCTGAAATTCATCAACACCCCTCCAGCCAATCAGAATCAGGTACAAATAGGGCCATGGTATTAGGGGTTAATGATGTGTCCTGATATGAGAATAACCTGCGGCCATGTCTTGGTGCAGGTGGTTTGGGTGGTAACCTGGCTGTCTGTGGTGGTGCTCAATGTGGACGTCGGTCTAGCCATTGGAGTGGTTTTTTCCATGATGACCGTCATCTGCCGTACACAAAGGTACATTTTCCGTTCCCTCCGCACAAACACCGTGGTGATTATGGTGCAAACCGACCAGTGCCCTTGCTGAATGCTCCACTGCGAGAAATATGATGCACGTCTGAATGTGTAAACACGTCACACTCATCCGCAACAATAATCATGCTCATTACACCCGGTTACAGGAATTCTAAAGCCCTGGAGACAGCTGTATGACAAGGACATTGAGAGGTTCTTCAGATTGTTTTCATGGGGTTGTGAACATCGAAAATTCATTAAAGGGAAACACCGCTTCATAACTCTCATGCTATATAATAACACAACATAACGTATGGTATGTTATTTCAATTAAAACCACAATGACCCATGGTTCAACAGGGCTGGTTGTTCAGTGCTTGGCCGGGCCAGCAACACGGAGATCTACAGACCTATGGCAAACCACAGCAAGGTGAGAGGACACGTCTTTGAAATTCATGGCTAATAGTTTCTTCTATCTAATATTATGCACAAATAAAGAAATCCTTTTCAGGACACTTTTTCTGAAAGGGCTCTCTTCCCTTACTTTTGAGGTGCATAACATCTTCATTTGTTATTCCAAGACCGAGTGATACTCATAAGCTTGATAAGGCAATGCAGTTATATACTACAATGAAGTTGGGATGATCCCTGTGATCCCCTCAGTGCTACGAGGTGCCGGGAGTGAAGATCCTGACGTACAACGGGCCTATTTACTACGGCAACCGCAGCTTTTTCAGGGAGGAGATGAGCAAGCTGCTGGGCCTGACGCCAGAGAGGATCCGCAGCCGGGAGAAGGCCAGGAAGGCCCTGGAGAAGAGGGAGAGGGATACCACCGTCAGCACGGTGGTAAGACCACTAGACTGACTGAAGGAGCCGGGTCAAACAATTTACAGTTCACACGTAAAATCAAATCCAAATTCAGTGTCTCATTGTTTTTGTTTCCCACCCCAATCGCCCTTTAGTGTGTCGCGAACACCTCGTTCTCATCAGAAAACGAGTTCTTTAAATCTGGTAAGTATTGAAAACGTTTTTTACGGGAACTCTTTGTGGACCGTGTTGAATTTGCATATGCCTCTAAGAAAATATCTGATTGTTCTAAAATATACGTTGTCAATTTAAATTAGGACATTCACAGCAGTTATTGCGGACAACTACACTTATATTTTAGGCATTTTGCGGCTTTGAATAAATTAAAGGGATTTTGTACGATAATCATAATAATTGTACATATTTAACGCCACTGTTTTGTTGTTGTTAGATTACATGTAAATATTACCTGCAGACTTCCATGTGCTGTAGATAATTTCAAGCAATGCTACATTTCCATTTGTTTCATGCAGAAGCATCAGAGAGCGATGTCCAGGCAGTGCTAATGGATTGCAGCAGTGTCATATTTGTCGATGTTGCTGGAGCGAGACTCTTTATACAGGTTAGTCTGCTAAAGCACGACATGTTATCCATTACACATTGTTGGACCCGCTCCATTTCCAGGTGCATAGGGTCAGTGGGATTGATTGCTTGCTTTTGGCTTTTTGCAGATGTGTATTGAATGCCAGAAAGTTGGCGTTCGAATATATTTGGCAAACTGCAACGGTAAGGCTAAGCACCAATATGCATATCTTTCTTAATACTTTTCTGCATATTCTGGCTATACCACGGTGTCAACAATTACATTTAGGGACTTTTTCTATTTGAGGAGGATGATGCTTATCAAATTGATCAAGAATGTGCACTCCTTGCCAGACTACATTGCATGCATACCTTGTATACTGATCAGTGATTTCCATCCCCACAGAGAGCATCTTAAAGATCCTCACATCAAGCGGTCTAATGAAATACATGAGCCCTCAACACATTTTCGTTACTGTCCATGATGCTGTGGTTTACATTCAGCAGCAGAACGTAAGCTAGAGAACAGAAATTAAGCAACTACAAGGGACTTTGGTTTCAAATGACTTCTGTGGTTGTAACAAAAATGATATTATTGCTTTATCCACCATAGGAAAAACCTCCAGAAAATACCACAACTGTTTGGGTGTGAGATGGATGGTTCACAATGGGCCATACACACAGATCAACCTGACTAGTATCTGGGAATAAAAATGTCAGAAGGCATTAGGACTTCAGTGAGGACTCTACTGTACAGAGGCACTCCAGTATTTGGTCCTGTACTGTACTGTATGCCAGTGTTTAAAAAAAAGAGAGCAGTAGCCTTTTGTAGCACTACATTATGAAATGGAGTAGTTATCCTATTACAGTGTTACCATTTTTATGATTATGGTAATCTCTCATATATAGGCTATTAGGTTCACACGTCTCTTGGCACACGTAATTAAAAATGTATCTGGAAATACACATATTCACAAAATACACAAATTCAGAGAGGTATAAATAGAGCAGACAAAATTATTCCACCACACACAAATGTCATTACACTTTCAGTATCTGTTTGACTCTGTTAGACGAGATAAATAATATGTTGAGTTATGACTATGTAAATGTATGTGATAGATATTGTTTTTGTATAACTATTGTTCAGTTTGTCATATATGCTGGAAAATTTGGATAATGGTATTTATTTAGTTTCTTGTTTAGTTTTTTGCAATACGGAGATAAACTGCACTGAATACTTTCTTAAAAGATTATGTATATTTATGTCATTTGAAATAAGTGCTTGAAGATGCAACAATGTAAATGCCATCGCATATTGCCTTAAAATGTTCTTTCTTTTCACTCCAGAGAGAATGCACAAAATATGTTTGGAAATGAGTTTTGTATTTTTTCGGCAACTGTGCCATCCAGTGGCTACTTTAGTATTTTGACAATAAACACACTGAAAAACCGGAAATGAAGTCTCTTTCTTCTGAATAAAAAAAAAAACAAATGTATTGAATGGCTGAGAAAATGTATAGCATCAAAATGTACCTATTAAATATTCAAGACTACACCATTACCTGGGTTAGCATTTCTTTTTCAAGTTTGGATACAATTTGGGGGGAAACGCAGTGTATTTGGAAGTGGAATGTGAAGCACGCTCTTCTGTCAGGTTTGAAGAGAGAAGAAGAGCACTCTTTGTATTTGGTGAGATACTGTAGACCAGTGTGTCAGCACTGAGATATGACATAGTGTCTGAAAAACAAAGGATTCCAAATGACAACAGAGCCCAAGGAGAGCAGATGCTGACTACAGCACCTAGCAAACCAGTAACCCAGTAAAACGGAAAAGGTAGAATGACCAGGTCTAAGATTGCAAGGCCGGTAGTTCTAGTCTCACAGGCTGTTGGTTTATTCAACATGTAATGTATAAAGCTGGCATTGGTGTTAAATTATGTATTTTCACGACAGTAAACAATAACAATCCATAAACATCGCAATAAAGGAACTGGATGGCTCTACAATATATTAAGACTATTGTCTATTGAGTGTGTATACAGTGTGTTAACACTGCATTGTTGCGGAGTCTTGCACGCAAGAATTTCACTCATATTTATACCTGTGTGGTGACGTGACAGTAAATCTGATTTGATTTGCCTACAACAGACGGAACTTTAATGATCCCCGTGGGGAACTTGGGCAATACTATCCATAAGACTATCAACACAAAGGAGTAAAGTGTTTGCATGGTAGAACAGTATTCTAATGAAAGATATCCTTCAAGCACCCATAAGATGTTCTAGAAGCCTTTCACCAGAGTTGGGTACGTGCCATTAGATTAGTTGAGAGCAATGTTTTACCTCACCGCCATACTGCCCTCTGCTGTCTAAAAGCTAAAGGCACCTCATCGTAGTTGCGTTACCTTGACCTGATAAAACTATGTAGTGAGAGTTCAAAACCAGGGCAAAAAAAGCACAAGCTAATTATTTGCTTGCTTGATGTTGGCTAGCTAAGTTATACATTTTTTCCAGTGCATATTTAAAAGAGGCCTCTAGACACTGTACCCTTTGGGGTTTCCCTTTAAAGCTCAAGGAGTATTTCACTAATTAGAAGGAAGTAGTCCACTTCAATTAGAACATGGTACACAAGTCTCTGGCCAACTGTTTACTAAGCCAGATTCCACAGGCAGACCTACAAACATGCAAAAGGACACTAGTGGCCAAGATTAATAGAAGACACCTCTTCATCTCTCTCTCATACATATGCAGATACACACACACAGTCAAAAAGTAGCCCTGCAAACTCCTCCAGGAACGTTCAGGCTTTAATGACAAAGCTTTGATTCATATATTTAGAAAATGCTTACAGGTAATGATGCGAACATGGGAACGTTATGTATGCATACAGCATGTACTTAAGATTATGTTCGAATCAACCACCCCGCACACAACCTTTACTGAGGAAATGTGTGATTTGATCAAGAAATTTATAGAAAGAAATGAGTTTTCCTTTCACAGAAGAGTCAATACATGGACCTACTTCCAAACCCAAAAGAAATCGGACCAATTCCAAAGTGCAATGGAGTAATTTGAAGATCATGGTCATAAATGGAAAAACACCAACACCATCAGAAAACTGGTATCTCATTGCCTGCCAATAAAAAGAGCACTCATGTTTATGAAATAAACACACAACACACTAAATTGTAGGTTCTTCATGACAAAACAGAGTACAGCTCAACTTTGGAATGGATTGGTGGTATTTTTGTCTCCTTTTGTTTCCATCTTGTGGTGAAGTAGTAGCATGGCAGGCTCTCTGCAGTGACCTGAAGCCTACAGAGTTGGTGCATTATCTTGAGTTCTCCAAGACTTTGAATTAGTCAATTACAAACCAAACTGAGGTATTTGTCAACATAATAATTTTTACTTTATGTATGCTCGCTGTAAGTGAGATGGTGCACAGATCACTCTCTCTCACACACACATTGCACACAGAGAGCGAGAAATGACGAAATAGCACTTTTTACTGAAGAAATTCTTGTTGAAATCCCCCGGTTTATGGGCAAATGTCTTGTGTAACAGTGCAAAGGAGATTGCGTTCGAATGATGCAGCCGAGACAAAATTCTAGGACACCTAAGGGACACTGCATATAATTAATCAGGAAAACAAGTCGCTCAGGAAGTTCTTTCAGGAATGTAGGCGATGAGTGTTTTGCCCCGTCAGTATCCAGTTTTGAAGTGGCTGATCCAAATGCCATGGTCTGCAGCATCAAACACCACTCGGGTCCAAAAATATTGACATTCAAAACTGACTATTTAATTTGAGTATTTAATTGTGATCTTTAAGAGGGTCTGTTTTTGTACTATGAATTTCTCCAATGTTTTGATTGATAAGTTATCTGATGTAAGACTAGTTTCTCTAAAAACCCATAGTACACAGAGACACTACACAGTTGTGCCAATGTGGTACCAGAGAGAAAGATGCTTCAAGAAAACCAGAGTAAAAAGAGATACGAAAAGGTGAATTTCCAAAAGGTACGCTAACATCTGTCATTCTTCATCAAATGGGGGCAGTGTTAGGTAAGTAGAGGCTGAAAAAGGATAGCTACGGTTCTGCTAGATAGGAGGCAAGTCCACATGGTGGACTTTGCGGTGAGAAAATGAGGATGTTTGCTCAGCTATAGTCGTGTGAGTCACCACAAAAGCGATCACTTTAAGATAAAAGAGGAAACCTGGCGAGCGTAGCATCAAGTCCTTTTTACAGCACACATTTGGGGCTTTTGATTGTGTGAATTCCATGCATGTGAAACTTGGCCTTGGCCTGGGGGTACAGAGGCCTTGGTCCTCTGCAATAGCAAAATTAAGAGAATATTTGCATCAGTTTCGTAATTTTTCATTTGTTAAGTTTATCGGTCGTGACACCTAAAACTTAAACAATCTTGGGATCACTTTAAAATTAGACTCCCATTTGCGTCTACCACTTTTTTGGGTCGTTCAAGCGCACTCTACCAGTAATTAGCGTACAGTATTTTTGACAGCACGGGATAATTTGAGGTTGAGGAACACGAGGTGGGCTGCAGTGTAGAGGCCTTCAGTTTCTCATACCTTGTGATAGTGAGACCTGTGTATAGCAGGTCTGCCTAACAGGTCTGGGCAAAGAACAATAACACCTCATCACAATTTCATTTCAGTCCGACTTCAAAAAATATGAATTATATTCATAATCCATGGCCGCAGCAAGCTTCTTTATTATTAGCCTATATCATTACTTGCTCAATGCTTACTCCGTTCAAATCGCAACCTACTTAGGATGGTAAGCTTATGGTACAGGAACTCGTGCTATACATTTGCCTCAATGGCGTTATAGCACTGTAGGCAACCAACTCATTTCACATTCAGCTGTTGCACATTCATTTGGTGAAAATTAGTTCAGACTGCACTTGTGCAACATATACAAAACATGCTCACACAACATTGTCATGGTTTGGCGTAAGTACACACATTCAGACATTTTCAGTTTGTCTTCCGTTTTATCAATTTGACAGCATACGCCAAATGATAAGGTTGACCGCTTATACAAATATAAATAGCTGCAATTTACAGTGTAACGGTCACAACATATAACGTAACGTTTTTTCAAACAAATGTTCCCCGAGTAGCCAACCCAGATAAAACCACTGGTCAAACCTCTACATTTCTTACAAAATTAAATTAAATGGAAAGGGCGTTTGGCCTCGTACCTTTTTCATGTTAGACACAAAGTTAAGAACCTGCATTGAAGAAACAACCCATTGCACTCGGAGTACATATTGTGGAGGGTAAATATCTAAGGTTTATGGATGATACAGAAAAGAAGACGGGGCTCTTTGGCACGTTTCCTCTTGTACACCGAAAAATATCTGTCCACATTCAACATAGGAGCAGATTAATCCCTTGCCTTTGAAACAAAAAGTATTTTCTGGCAGGTCCTGATAAACAACATTGGCTTTTCCAGTAATGCCTCAACAAATAAGGCAGCAACCGGAGACAAATAGGAGCACAGGTTTCAGTTACTGGTCATGCATTTGAATCTGTTCTTGAAGTAGAACACTTCGGTATTAACTCTGCCACCATCGGAGGAGTAGCGGAATTTTTCATAGGCCTTTTCCGACTCAGTTTTACTCCAGGGTAATTTGATCTTCGATGCATGGCCTACAATGACGTCGCTACAGGAACCAATGTGGAGGGAGCCCAATGCATCGATGAAGAACTCTGCAGGGTCAGAAGAAACTTTAGTACAAGCTGAAGATTATTTCACACTGGAGAATTGAAATAGTTAACAGTAAAAACATTTAAATAAAAGCATCTGCCCCCAATAACTGGCCCTTAAAGTGAATTGGCTGCCTTCACTTATATACATTTTCATAATTTGACAATTTTAAAATCTTTCCTGATGTCATACCCCACATCCCCCCCCCCTCCCTTCCTAATAGCATCATTACATTATACGGCATTTAGCAGATGCTTTTATCCAAAGCGACTTACATAATCAATCATATACATACTACATATACAAATTACATCATATACATACTACACACAAGCACATGTCTGGACTGTGGGAGGAAACCGGAGCAGCCGGAGGAAACCCAGGCAAACATGGGGAGAACATGCAAACGCCACACAGAAAGGACCACAACCTTCTTGCTGTGAGGCGACAGCGCTAACCACTGAGCCACCGTGTTGCCCGTCATCACAGCTACGAGCCTGCTCACAATATAGCAAATACGATAATTACAGATACTCACCGAGATGACCGCGCCGCGCCAGGCGGGGGTTAAAGCCCACCTGCTGCACCTTGTCGGTCCTTCCCATGAAAAAGTTAATGACTGCATCAGCCACCACGCAGTTGGGAAATCCCTTGACGACGTGGTGGTAGCCCTGCCTTATATGCAAGCAGTCACCCTCCTCGCCCCCCTCTTCCACTGAAATGGTGTGACGGTAGGTTGCAGTGTAACCCGTCACCTCTCTCACTGCACCCCCCACCTGAGATAATTAACACAGCAAAAATGTTAGGACGACAACTCATATTTGCACGCACACACTTTTATAGCTAATGCGTAATCTTTATGCACTTTACGCGCATATATGCCCCTCTACACTTTTATATCCCCCAATGTCTATTGCCCATTTGTGTCATGACGTGCTGTATATTTGTATCGTTATCGTGGATTGTGCGGCTTATATATGTATTAACTGTAACTTGCCATAATAATAATTTAATTTATCCTTTATTGTCACACATGCACAGAGCACCGCACACACCTAGTGAAATTATTCTCTGCATTTAACCCATCACGGATCCCCCCCGGATACACACCAGTAATTGCACAACACACACATGCTAGGGGGGCCGGAGCAGAGGGCTGCCATTATGGCGCCCGGGGAACAATTTTGGGGTTAGGTGTCTTGCTCAAGGACACAACAGATTTATCCCCGGGAGGAGCTGGACTCAAACCGCCGACCTTGCGGTTGCGGGGCGGGAACTCTACCTCCTTAGCTACTGCCGCCCCCATGGGACTGCAGATGGAAATTATCTGAAGCTAAATCTGGTACAATACATCAAATGGCAACATTCATGCTTAATATTGTACATGGCCCCGTACTAATTCCTTTGATTGTTGTTCAGTTAGTTGGGGCTCATTTTCTGTAAAGTCCTTTGAGACATGCTTATGACATGTTTGTGATAAAGGGCTATATAAATAAAAAATAAAAAAATAAAAATGAAGAATATACAGATAAGACACAAAAAACAAGTATACACATTCCAAAATCACATCATAACACAATTATAATCAATATAAATACAAATAACTGGATAATTAATGCGTTTTCAACTGTCTTCCTTTTCACAGAGATTCTACAGGGTTAAAGGAGGTACAGATATAAGACAGTGGGGCCTCATGCAAGAACTGTGCACATGTGCTGCCATTAAGAAGGGTGTCAAAGATTTCACCCTAGTTTCTAAAAGGGGAACGAAAATTATTGTGGTTTATTATTATTGAACATTTATTTAAACATCGGAAACACATTGAGGAAATCCCCTCATTTTCAACGGTGCAGAGAAACGGTAACTAAAGAAAATATTTGTTAAAAACATTTACAATCAGATTTAGAAGGTTTGAATATAAAATCCTGGAATTGCCACAACGAGTGAATTTTCAAAATGCATTGCAGTTAATTCCATGTGTGCGGAGCACAGAAGCAAAACAGTCTTCTCAGTTCAGAATTAAATGTAGGAACCTGAAGTACGAGTCTAGAGTGGGTATGATTAGCACTAATATTCCAAACCAACAGTGATGATATAAGATGGTAATTTATTATGGATGGTTTTATAAATTAATAAATACCAGTCAAACTTTATCATAAAGACGACAATGATGCGTGTCATATTTATCACAGCAATAAACCTAAGTGCAGAGTGATAGACAGCATCTAAGGGTTTAAGGATGGTAGCTGATGCATGTCCAAAAAATATAGCTTTCACTATTCTCTTCCTGGTGAACATAGGGAAGCAGGACTCGTTTATAGACAGAAAGCCACGTTTTTACTAGTTTGTCATCAACCCAAATATTTATAACGAGTTTACAAGAGTCGGTACAACATTAAAGTGTCATCATAGAAATGACAGAAACACGAAACATTAAAGTGTCATCAGCATAGAAATGACAGAAACACGAAACATTAAAGTGTCATCAGCATAGAAATGACAGGTGACAGAAACAAGACAAGGAACTACATATTTAAGAGACAAATAAGAGAACATTCATGCATGAGGCCCAATGTCTACTTCATCAGTTCATCAAAACTGGAAAGCTGCCATAAAGAAGGGTGTCACCATAGTTTCTAACAGGAAACTGTGGTTAACACGCCAACTGACAGAAAGAAGGCAGCAGCTGACATTTAAGTACAAGCATCTTTCACATTGCGTTTATAAATACAGCATCTAATGTGTCTATCAAAGTAGCAGAGCAAGCCATTTACATTATGAAAACATGTAAGACAGTCTGTAATGTGGATGGCACACTGGAGCAAGATATATTTGCAGAATGAAATAAAGCTTCTGTTAATAAGTTTGTTTTAGCAATTGTGTCTATCAAAGTACCAGCTACTGCTACAAATTGTAATTATACAGCATCGCCACAATGGCATTGGATGTACAGTATTTGTAGTTTATACACTCGAGAAAAGGCTCTACTCACCAGGTCCAGGGTGGTCTTCTCTAGGATGTCCACCATCTTCTCCAGCTTGGTGCTTGCAGTGAAGATGAAGTCATCATCCACCCACAGCATATACTTTGTGCTCACCTGAGACACTGCCATGTTCCTTCCCGCAAACCAACCCTTTACAGGTGAAGGGGATCAACAGTTTGCATAAATTGTTAACACCAACTGTGCCATTTTCTGATCATACTGAGAAAAGCTCAATGTGTATGTTCAAGCTTCTTTACCTTTCCAAATGGCATGATGTAATGTTCGATGTGAGGTCCAGTTACTGGATTAGGGTTTTCATTATCATCTGCTACCACTATGGTGATGGTGGGGTAGTATTGCCGTATGCTGTCAATAAGATCTTGGAGTTTATCATAGCGTAGGAAGGTCTTGGTGGCTATTGTAACAAGGGCGCTAATATTGTACTCTTAAGGGGAAATGAAAACAGAAAAAGAAAATAAATGTAAAGTGAACCAATTATCATCATTAGTATTAATAATAATAATAATAATAATAATAATCCTTGTGTGTCAAACACTTTGCATAAAATATATAGGGATGATAGTGATACAAATGGCCACAAACCTCCAGGTGATGAGTTGTAAAGTTTCGGGATGGTACTATGTCCGATTTTAATGGTGAAAACTGACTGGTGTCCTTCAGTTGCAAACTGAACTGCAGAACAGAGTAACATCTTAATTTAATAATTTAAGTTAAATCGTGAAACAATGCATACTTCAAAAAGGTTAAATCATTGACAAATTAGTTTTCCTTCAAGAAAGCATTTTCTGAGCAATTCACCAACTCTAACCCAGTAGC
The DNA here is from genome assembly GCA_900312575.1 of Acanthochaenus luetkenii. NCBI lineage: Eukaryota > Metazoa > Chordata > Actinopteri > Beryciformes > Stephanoberycidae > Acanthochaenus > Acanthochaenus luetkenii. The sequence goes on from OMOT01078623.1 coordinate 14,378, forward strand.
CAGTTTCTCTACAGAAAGCACATGCTTGTGAAAGAACAAGGAAATGCCTCCATATAATTGTAACACAATAACCATACCTTTTGTAAGACTGGAATAAAATAATTCACTATTTTCATCATAATTATGCAATTTCAAAATCATATTGCTGCTTAGGTGCAGTGGCAGGAGGTCAAGCAGAGCAGCCCATATGTCTCTCGTGACTGGTCACGTGCCTTGTCGAGCACCCTATGGCTACATGTTGTGTATTTATGGAGCATACAGCTATGTCCATGACTATATATGTACCTACTCCTACACAACTATTCATATTCTCATTAATTGTCACAGGTATAATTTAGAGCTTGCCCACATCCTCTGATCAAGAAACTGTAAACAGAAATCTAAAATGTGTCGTTTCCTACTGTATATACACAACCACAACCACATGTCTTCACGAGGAGATAATTATCACTGGTTAAACAAACTGCATTATGAAGTATATAAATCACAAACATACCTCATCCTCAATATCATCATTTGAAGGCTGAAACCTTTAGATAATTCAGACTAATAGCAAAATATGAGACTAATATAGGGATCAAATGACTGAGATATGGATATACTACATTACGGCATTTAGCAGACGCTTTTATCCAAAGCGACTAATATATATTCATACCGTTGGTGGAGGCAGCCATGCAAGGCGACAATCTGCTCAACGGGAGCAATATGGGGTTAGGTGTCTTGCTCAAGGACACTTTTTTTTCTCCCCCCGTAGGAGCTGGATTCTAACCTTCAACCTTGCAGTTGCTGGGCGGGTACTCTACCTCCTGAGCCACTGCCGTAATATATCACATATCTGCAGTACCGCTATATGAAGGGTTTGATTCTAAAATGTCATGCCATCTACCTTCAAGAATCATTACTTCCTGCCGTTCAATTCCAAGCTATGACAGCCACTGACCACCTTTTAGCTACAGCTCCTCGCAACCACTGCCATAACAGAGGTTTTGAACAGGGTCTATTCTGACTCCATGTCCCCAACCTCACCCGGGACGAAGGGGAAGCTCTTTCAGAGGTGATAGTAGAAATCATTCCCAACAGATTCCTCCACCAGGTGCTGTATACTATACATCTGATCCAACTCGCCACCATATGATCAGTTGATCAGCTCTTGACACCTCTCTTCTCCCAAGTTACCACAACAAAATGGCCTCAGGTCCCATGAAACTACAAAGTCGATCATACAGTTGTACATTTGTATTATGCTATATTTATAAGTGCCCACTATTGTTATAGTTACCTGCTATTACCTGTGTCTTTTATTTAATTTCCTATTGCCTTCCCCATTCTGGCATTGTGTTGCCAATTGCTGATTTAACACCTGAATTTCCCCTAGGGGATCAATACAGTGCATCTAATCTAATCAACCTTTGGCCCAAGGTGCTCCAGTACAAAGCACTTATGAGCTTCATTGTGTTCGAACATGACATTTGCTATAGACAATACATGACTAGCGCAGACATCCAATAACAATGCACTGCATCAGGTTCAGACCAGGAAGGCAGTTCCTCCCAATCCTACCCCATTCCCCAGTCATTGCTGATGTGAGCACTGAAGTCTGCCAGTAGGACTACGGAGTTGGTACGTGGAGGCTTCTCCACCACCTCAACCACCGTCTCCAAAAAGGCCAGGAACTCCGAAACTGCTGTCGGGCGCATAAGCGCAAAACAGTCAGAGTTAGCTATCAATTAATTTTTTGATGTAATCTGATCTTAATGCACTTCAAAACTGATTTGACATTACATTTTACCATTAAAATCATATTCATCCAGTTTCAGGGGTTATCTCACTGTCTCTCTGTGTGGGCACTCTTAAAAAAAACAAAAAAACATCTAATTTCTAATTGTCCTATGATTTTTACATGTTGCATTCAACGTACCATGTGGGTGCAGGCCTAGTTGAGCTATAAAAACAGATTTCACTAGATACGTTTTGCCAGCTGGGACATCAAAACGTTGACGCTAAATATCTCAGAACTACCCAGATAGAAGTTCGAGGAGTTTGCAGTGTGCATGGAGGTGACCCAACTATATTTAATTGGTACTTCTCAACCCCGTGCACAAGCTTTGGCACTTTCCCTCTAGAGAGATTATGTTCAACATACTGAGAGCCAGTTTCCACTGCCAAGGTCTGCCACATCCAAGCCTGCTTCACCCCTGCCCTTTGCCCAGCAGGCCTTGCTCCAGACTCATACCCTTCACCTTGCAGGTGGTGAGCCCACAAGGCACCTACTATGGGCTCTAATATAACCAACAGTCAAGTTGGAGGTAGTACATTAATCTGGTATCATTAAACTGATCAAAAGAATCCTACATCGATAAACACTCATCCTGATACCACTTACCTTACCTCCTTACAACTGGTGGCAAATGAGCGGTGTAGTATTGCTCTGTCGAGCATCAAGATTATAGTCTACGGTTAAATAGGTACACACAGCATCCTACACTTAGCATACACATAGTATCCACAAGATAACCTTACTTATGTCTGCCGTCCTGGGATGGAACAGAGTGTTTGTGTACGTGACAAATTGCAGCTGCCTGTTCAGGGCGGAGAGAAGGGGACTTGATAATGTCATGCTCTTCTCTCCCCCTCCTTTGACAGAGACACCGTCCACAGTAGCTGCCAAATCAAATGTCCCCAACGTCGCTGTCAAGTATACCTGGTACACCATTTGCATGGTTTTGAGGGGAAAAACAACGAGATCAACATTTATGTAGAAGAAACTCACATGTTGACCATAATGGAAACCCCAAAATTGAGAATTTACCATGTGTCTAGATCTTGGTTTTTCTTTAAGACCCAAACCTATGGTAAGAGAACAACTATCATTAGTGGGGTCAACATGGGACGGACACTAGAAATATGCAACAGAAGGATCAACAGACATTATCACTGATGGCGATACCTTTTGATCAACTGATTTGAGACAAAAGTAGGTGGGGTGGCGAGGTAACGTTGCCAACTGTTTTGAAAGCATATTTGTTTATGTCAAATATTGCACAATGGTAGATTATGCTCTTACCGGGAATGATTATTGTTTTGAGGGGCCGCACCTCGACACCCTGGGTGGGGTACTGAAGAGGACTGTTGGCGTCAGCTACGATGAGCAGGTCAGCGGGAGTGTAGGACCTTCACATACGACTCCACATCAGACAGGAAAATGACTGCACTTCTACACCGCCAGGTCAATAAGCACTGTATTGCCCCACCAGTGTTAAATCATCAACGTCCAGTATCCAAGTTAATTAGTAACACTTGTGGCTAAAAGGACCAATCCTTAATCCACAAAAACGTAGCCACCCCACTGATCTCTGCATTGACTACGCTCATGATACAATAACTAAAATAATGATGGACCCTAGCTGGTAGGTGCCAGACAATTTACATGACTACACAAGGGTTTGTTCACCGATAGCCATGAATGTGACATTGTCTGTACTTTACCTGCTCTGAAAGCTGTTGTACTCCCGCGCCCTGCGACTTTTTACCCCCTCAGCATCAGGATCGGAGCCCAAGAACGCAAGACTGAGGTTGTGGGCCCACACACGTGGGAAGAGCAGATGGGAGAACGGCAGGCGAATGGTCCCCTTATCTGCCTCGCATAGACACACGTTTTGTGCCAAGCGACTGTGGGAGAAAACATGTTATCGAAAGAGTCCAAAAGGAACCGAGTCAAAATAAGAAAAGAAGGTCAGAGCAGGATTTTAGACAAGCAAAAGTCAGCCTGAATCACGACACACCATGCCACATCCTCCTTTATATGGTACGGAACATCATGATTGCCGCGGATGGAGTCTTTCACTTTCTCCTCTAGGAGCTTCTCTATGGCGCTCCGCCGTCTTGGCTGCGTGTCAACCCCTGAGCTGGCCCCTGGGCTCCAAGAGTGCAACAGGGCTACTAGCAGTAGTCCATTGACCAAAACCAGTCCAAGAACCTTCTTCAAGATGGCCCGCATCTCGGATGCAGATACAAAGCAATGTGACAAAGGGACGGGCCTCGTGTCACAGGGTGGTTCTGCAAAAGAAAGGGCAAGTTACATTACATTACAGCATTTAGCTTTTGTCCAAAGTGACTTCAATAGGAATAAGTAGCATACACATAGTTAGAAGGAACATTTTGTTGTGGACGTTGGCGTGTGCGCTGCTGATTTGCATTGACATTTTGTAGCAGTCTTGTTGGCATTACATGAAACAGGACACTCCTTGTGATATCTCGGAACCACATCAGCAATTAGAGAAGGGCAAAGTCCTAACTGACACACATAAAAAACACGTTTGTAGGTTGTAGTTTTGGACTCCAACCACTTCCCCATGCTTTCAACTAGACTTGATGTTCACGTACTTTACATGTGCTAGTGCGCTCACCTGTTTGATTCTCATTACACTTACAAAATTTGTTTTTTTAATTTCTACCATTTATGATGTAGTATGTTAGTGGTGTAGTATGTAGGATATATGATATGGTATGCAAGGCCATTGAGAGATGCTTGTTATGAAGGGCTACATAAATAAACTCAACTTAAATGAAGATGCATGTAGAGGATATGTGTTAAAGGATTAGGGTACATATTGTGCGAGTCAATATTAGAAAGGGTTCCTCAATTTGATCTCTGTGATAACGGTCCCTGTGGGCCTGTGATAATATATGCAGATGTCGACGCCTTACATTATCATGTAATCAAATTAATTCGATGTTTGCCTGGATACTTCATCTCGGTTCATAAACGACAAAACGCGACGAAACCATGAGATCCACGTTTTGCTGTCGCAAAGGTCAAAAAGAAAAGAATGTAAGTCTTACTGTCGCCGTTTTCGTGACACGTCCCGTCAAATCTTTTAAAAGTCCTTCAGGTTCGTCTTCTGCACAAGTTTTGAGTAACTTTCTCAGACACTCGGACAACCCGAGTTTGGTCCGAGCGCGGTGGAGGCGAAATAACCCGCTTGACTTTCGGTTCGGCGAACACTCAACAATTTAACTGCGGTCACCGCCATCTACACTTCGGAGACACACAGTCCCGCTATCTGCACTTAAAACATTTACTGAGCGTCTACACCACTTTATACGGTAAAGTGTGGGCGGTTTTTCCTGCATCCATCTCATTATCCCATTCAGGTCAACACGGGCTGATTTTCAAATGAACATAAAAAGGTCAAATCAGATTGTTATCAGCAAACTCCACCAGATCCTTGTTCTACAGGTTCCCAAGAACACCTGTGAGGATTTGCAAACATTTTTACTCTAGCATATTTTAAATAATTGCATTTTGAAATCGTTAAGAATATCCCATTGCTAAATAGGCAGCTTTATTTAAAAGAAAGCAAATTATTGTTTTGTTTTATTTCACCATTGTCGCTTTTCACTCGCTTGCTCTCCTTTTATGCGTGTTTGCATCCAGGTACCTGCACCAGACCAAATCATGTGGTTTCTTTGTTTCCGGCTACACGCACTCCGCCTCATCTCCACCTCTCATCAGTCATCCACTTGCCCACTTACTTTATTTATTTCCACCGCACCGCCTTGTTTCACCTTGAAGAGTGGAACTGTGAAAACTGCACAACATAAGATTTGTTTTGATTTTAAAAAATGTCAGGCAACTATTAAACATTATTGCTATATTAAAATAACTTCCTAATAATCACACATGTACTTGGGGACCTGTAGAACAAGGATATGGTGGAGTTTGCTGATGACACTTTGATTTGACTCTTTTTATGGCAATTTACAAGTCAGCCTATGTGGAACTGAAATGGCCACTCGTATGATTTCAAAATACAATTATTAGAAAATGATACAGTAAAAATGCTTGAAAATCATCACAGGTGTTCTTGGGGACCTGGGGACCTGTAGAACAAGGATCTGGTGGAATTTGCTGATAACACTTTGATTTGACCTTTTTATGGCTATTAGAAAATCAGTCCATGTTGACCTGAATGGGATAATGAGAGACGCAGGAAAAACCGCCCACACGCTTTACCGTATAAAGCGCTGTAGACGCTCAGTACGTTTTTAAGTGCAGATAGCACGACTGTGTGTCTCCGATGTGTAGATGGCGTGACCGCAGTCTGATTTAGGGGAGACCAGGGACGGTTGTAACACGGGACGGTTGCAACACCTTGGATTCCTCCAACCAGAAACAAGCTGGAGTGATGACTCACTCTGCACATGCTCGATAGGTTGTTAGGTTGTCTTCTTGCTTGCCAAAAATTAGCCACATTTCAAACTCCCTGAGAAAATCACAGGCAAATGTTTTTTTGGTTTTGGTTAAAAATGTAACTTTTCTATCAGAGGCATTTCTTGGATATTGTCCTGAGGTATGCGTGTTTAGGAATACAAACAAGTATTAGAATCGCTGCTTTCTAAGCTACAAATAGAAATGACTGACATTTGTCAAACTAATTTAGCAGTCAAGCTAGTTCACATGAGGTGATAGCATGGTTGCAGGTAGGGGGACGGTTGTAACAACCATCCCTGAACAAAGTATTCTGTGACTTTCATTTATATCTATTTTTTAAAACATAGATAAGTAGGCTACTTTATTTGTACGGAAATAACTAGGTTTACGGGATGTCCAGTGTTCCCCTGCACCTCTTGATCACCAAATATCCATCATTTCACTGTAGCTTTACAATGTTAGCTAAATGAAACAATATTATAAGCCTATGTTTAGCCCTTATTAGCCTACATCAGTTAAATGCCAATAGTCAATGGAAACACGTGTTTGCTTACAGCATGCATATCAGAAAGAGGAAGACAGACAGGGAAGTCACACTTAATTTGCTGGAGGGCTTCAGATGAAATAAAAACACAGGGAAAATCAGTCAGAGCAGTGGTCAAATCATATGGCATCTGACTCTGTACCGGTTTCATGAAAAAGAGGCAGAGGCTGGAGCACAGTCACTTCCCATAGTAGGGTACTGGAGCCTCAAGAGCAAGAAATCCTTCTTAGAAACTATCTGATGGATGCAGCTGATTTGTATTATGGATTGACCCCAAAGGAGGTACATATTAGGCTATATGTAGATTTTGGAACATCATATGGGAAAAATAATGTTTTTCCAGTCAAGTTTATCATAATAAATAGAACAAAGTACAAAATAAATTGATGAAACACGTGACTAGTCTATAGTAGCATTTAACCCTTAAAATGCCATAGGCACCATTTTATGGTGTACTAGTCAAATGACCACGGCAAGCAGTGGGCTGTCCGTTCTATCCAATTCAAATTATATGGGAGGAACTAAATAAACGAATGAACACACGTGTGTAGTCTTTAATTGGAATGAAAACCTACCGACTCCTTTGGCACTCCGTGGCACATTGCTGCCCATCGCTGCTCAGCGGGCTAATCCTGGCAGACAGACCTGAGTGACGGCAACAAGCAGCACACTTGTGAAACAACATAAAAACAACAACACAACTTGACTTGTAAATGAGAATGTCACGCGTCACTGCAGGGTGCCGTTCAAAACAAACACCTGTGTGCAGACCCACCTCGAGGAGTCCTGTACAGGTGTGGGCTGCAACGATACATGGATGTATTTGGTGATGCCAAAGTAACGCGGCAAACCGTAGCAATTTAAATTATAGTGACAACCAACGACGCTTTTCACCTTAGAATGGGAGCAAGACACTCCAGGATAGTGACTCCTTTAAACAGGCGTCTTCGGCGTGTGTACACAGGTTCTTGTCCCAAACCAAAGCCTGCAGCAGGTGATATCACTAATGAGCTGATAATCAGTTAAATCACCAAGGTGTGGTGTGTGGTTGGAGCGAAAACATGCAGACTCTCCATGGCACATGGCTGAAGACACGGCGCCAGACGGAGAAAACCCGCCTTAATTCCTCATATGCATGAAAGGTTGGCCTGTTTCAGAAAAACCTGCTTGGAATTTGACAGCCGATGCGTCGATCTCCACTCCAGCCGTTTGGTTCCACAGAATCGGTTGAATAAATAATGTCGTGGAGCCGAGAAATGAGCTACTGCATTCATATTCTTTTACAAATATTGAAATGTACATTTACCAGACGGTCGATGTGAGATGGTACGATGATATGTAAGTCGCTTTGGATAAAAGCGTCTGCTAAATGCTGTGTAAATGTAATGACCAGTTCAGGCTTCTGTTAAGGCTTTATCAACAACTACATATGATTCCAACTGATCATTATGGGACTGTTAAACGGCTTAGATGGCATTTTCCCAATCCCAATCCCTCAAAAATAACAGTGTAACTAATGATTTTCATCCATCTTGCATCTTCCTGTGCCTCTGGAAGACCTCGTCATCTCAAAGCCTCCATTACTGAGAATATAGTGTTTATGCTGGTGTTGCGCTTTTATTGGCCATACTCTGTCTGTCTGTGAGGCTTCCTGAGTATGATCCTACAACTCTCCTGTAAAGCTGATTCAAGTTGTTTTATTCCATAGCTGTTTCAGTGTTTGAACGTCGGTTGTGTCTTTGTCATCTTTATTTTAGTGTATCTTTTGTTTTGTTTCTTTTGCTTGTTTTGAGGTGAGATGAAGCCATTTGGTTCTGTGTTTTATTGCTGTGTTTTTTCATCACTTCTGTCACGGAACAAATAAATAAATACAAAATAAGTGAAATCCTGTCTATGTGGCTTCCTGGATGTCCTTAGACGCTCATTCATTGTGTTTAGTGCCTGTATCATCCAGCGGCTCAGAGAACGCACACCTGTAAGAAAGGCGACTGCTCAACATGTTGACTTTCGTTGTTAGGGAGGACATCTCTCTCTCTCTCTCTCTCTCTCTCTCTCTCTCTCTCTCTCTCTCACATACGCACGTACACACACACACACTCACAAAAATCAACACTTACACAGCATGGATGATCTGGCATCTTCAAATGCAACTTTTTTGAAAATCCATTCAGCATTTAAAAACGGGGAGAATTCTTTGAATAAATATATTTTCTCTTGGACAACTCGTGAGATTGCAAAGAAATAGAGTCATTGTATGCCAGTGGTGCCTAATGGCACAATGGTCTTGTGTTCTGCTGCAGCTGGATTAAAACTTGATTGACCTGATCCCATATAATATCACAGAAGCTCATGTTTAACTCTTCCAAGGATTCTGATGTGTGTGTGTGTGTGTGTGTGTGTGTGTGTGTGTGACTGTGACTGTTTGTGTGTTCATGTCATGTGCATGCCCGTCCAATGTCTTAGCACAGATGACATACTACTGTTTAGTGACAAGTTGCACTCAGATTCATGCTAACACTCACACTCTGACTCTCACT
>OMOT01078624.1:0-10079 GCA_900312575.1 Acanthochaenus luetkenii
CCTCTCCTCTCCTCTCAATGTCAATAACAAAACTGACAGTTGGGTCTGATGCAGCATTATATTCTCAGCTCTATGGAAATGTACATACCCTTATTTATACATGCCAAAAGTGCACACACACACACTTCCTGCTGCCATACACACTTTTCCCAATGCCCTCTCACTCCGGCCAGATGGACGCCCAGCCAGAAAGACCAACAGAAAGCAAGTCAGACTGACATATAGACAGGGTACAGACCAGCGATTTTTAAAAAATGTCTCCATGCTCGGACAGATAACCCCTGACCTGTAGCCTACCCCACCTCACCCATTCCTCTAGGGTCACACACACAAACACATGGTAGTTTTATCCCTGAGTCTTGTACAGTCACCCTCTCCCTAAGGCTCCCTAGGTTACACGTTGTTGAAAAGTGAAAGTCTAGTAGACGTCTACATTTCAGCTTGGACGTTGTTTCCACATCGTTTCACATTCCACAATGACTGTATACGGTGAGATGACGTTCAATCAACAGCTAAGATGTGATGTAGACGTCGACTAAACTTTCACACACACAAAATCAAGCATTTGCAAGCACTTCACTCAAAAATCAAACACCCTACATGTGACTGATCGCTAAAAAGCACATGGCAATGACAACTCAAATTGTGTCACGCAACAAGAATACCAAAAGTGCAGATTTTCTCTCTTCCTAATTTCCGATTTCTTCTAAATCCGTTAATGCTGCTGCAGGGAAAAGAACACAGCCGACTGATGGTATTGCAGCCTGCAAAAGAGCTTAACATTTTGCACAAGAGCAACGTGTGTCCTCAAATGTCATTCTTCTTCTTTTTCTTTAGTGTTTTATGATGGTTGGTTCCTGAAATTTCTATTTGAGCAATAGCAATTTAAACTATTTTAGCACAATATCCTACTCCTGATGTGCACCTTTATATATTTACATATATATGCTATATTTAAGCATTTTAAGATATCCATAATTTCTGAACCCCATTGGGCTGAAAGTGGGGTATACATAATCAATCAAACAGAAACAAACAGATTCTGTGGTATAAGACAAAAATATATCAATATCTTATATATATGGATTTCTCTAGTGCATATTCTTTATATTTACAGATGTTAATGCATCATTTAAATATGTAATATTGTCTTTACTGCTTGGTCTAAAAAAGGTCTATACATAGACAAAATGGTCCTGGGCTATATGAGAGCTAAAGCAATGACGCCACATTGAAATCATGTCTAGAGCTCAGTGGGGTCTATAGCGTTCATCTTCAAAGTTGATCAGACATAGCAACAGTAACTATGTAATTAATAGACTATACTGTGTGCGCACGTGTGTGTATATGTAAGAGTGTGTGTGTGTCTGAATGTTTGTATACCTATAAGTGTGTGCATATCAGTGGGGACGCTATGAGTGTGAGATATTTTTTAAATATCAGAATAGCACAGAGAAAATGTCACACATGTGACTATTTGATTTTTCTTTTTAATTTGATGCTTTGAATCTGGGGTTTTTTATGCATTGGAAGCAACCAGGTCTGACTCTTTACATAAAAAACACACACACAGATCTTTAAATGGGAGGTTAAATTACACACATGAAAAAAACAATTCTAAAATCATTCTAAAATTAGCTATGAATATGTGTCATTAAGTATATAATTAATAATACTGATAATTTCAGTAGATGCCCTGTTCCCCAGGCAAAGAGCTACCCTTCCTTTTATCAGGTGTAGATTCAATTAAAGAAAAAAACGATTTCTAAAAATCAATCACACAAAAATGACATGGAATGAAATGCATGAAAAGTTGCCTCTTTCTTGTCTTAATAATTCCAAAAAGAGCGTGTTGATTTACAACCACAGTATCCTGGTTAAGGACTTGCTTGGGAGAAGCTTTTGCTTTACATTCCATTTTCCATATACCCCTATATATGTAAATAGCATCAACATTATAGTATCACCGCTGAAAAAGAACTTACTAGCTGAAAAAAGTCATTTATCCTAGCAAGTATCAAGAGAAATAATATGTACTGTGCAGTTTGGCAGTGGGTGTGTGGTGCCAACATAGGATTGTAAGAGAACAGTCCTCTGTTACGCAGGTACAGCCTTCTAGTACGTATACTAACCATGCTGTATACTTTTAATACTCACAGTTTAGTAAGCACATGAAGAACATAATAAAATATCAACGTGCTACATGACAGTTTCAACCCATACTAAAGCCAATTGTTGATTGTTTGTCATGACTGGATCGTTTCATTCATTGGATAATTCATGTCCTGGCAATTTCAATATGCAAATTTTGGCGACAAAAAGTATTATATCCTGCAATATTCCATTTTCAATGTCAGTATACTGGAAAGGTGACTGATCAGCAAGTACTACTGGGTATAGTGGCGTATTGTGTTGACTCCGAGTTATGAGCTGAGGTGACGGGGGAGTGCAGGTGAGAGAGCCGGAGCAGAGTTATTGATAGACATAGCGCAGAGCAAAGAACAGCTCATAATGAACATGGACAGTTTACAGTCATCAATGATATTCAGAGCTTAGCGTATAGCAACAACTCTCAAAACGCAAAGGGCTACAGATTAGTTTTATGCTATACAACTGCTCTGTTTTGCACTTTGCACTCTCCCTGGAATCCACCACCGACCCTATCTGGTTTGGTTACATATTGCTGTAAGTGTGGGGGAAACCATATTGCTGCACATTACATTTTGGTGTCTATATTCCCAACACTCCAAGCAAGCTAATCACAGTTGTCTGTTAACGTTATCTGCAACACAATAAAAAGCCGAAACGATGCTAATAACTTCCTGTGTACTTGGAACCACGCGGTGAACCGATTTTAGCAGCTGTGGGGAAATCTGTATGCTACAAATGAATGGACAGAATACTTCGGGAAGCAGGGCAATCACGTGCTATTTGTGACACACTGTCTCTCTGCACTTGAACTTGAACATAGAAGCATAGAAACAAGCCATAGCTTCCTCATTTTGTAAGAAAATACAAGCTGACACTTGCAATTGTGACGCCAAGTGCGAAATATCAGAGCCCACCAAAATAAATCTCACATGTCCTACTTGTAGTTACCACTAAGAGGCTGACGTTAACGGCTTTTTCCTGTCGGCAGTTCTTATTTACAGTAAATCCGATATGACATGAATGCGGCATAAGTCCTGGATCTACTGATCTACTGGCAGCACACTGGGCATTGGAAGCTGAAAAAATTGGTCAATCTGAACACCCCTGTTCTTTGAGTTTTTGCTTTATATACAATTGTGGGTGTCCCAAGGCTGGAGCGCAGCAACCGCTGTCATCAATGTCCCCACCTGCGCTCCACTGCGTGACTACACATCAGAGGCCTGAGCTGCACATCCCTGCAGCAGAACCGCTGCATGACTATGCATCGAAGTCGATCAACAGGTGTGTGAACATTGCAGTTTGTAAACTTTTTGTCAAAAGTTGTTCTCGGCTGCCTATCTCCTGGATTATCTGCTTTGCTGCGCCTTTTTAGCGGTAACGGATATGCTTGAACATTTTCATGGACTGATTTGCTCAATGTCTGAATCATTTTTCTGCTCCTGGTAAGCTGGAAAATATACCTCCAGGTGACAGCACTTTTTTGGGGGTCTTTCTCTTGGTTTATGTGTACCTCGGTTTATCGTGATGTTTACAATAGTTTTTCTCCTCACCTTGGTTACCAGGACGTTTCATTACATGATCATTCCGGGTCAAATCTGACTACGGACTGCCTATTAAATGTCCTAATATTCTATAGTGTTAAAGCTACTCTCCCACATGTACTGCTAGTGCTGGACGCCTTCGTTTCTAAGGATTTTCATTATGCCACTTTTAAAAGCAAAATGGCAAAAAGCCGCTAACGAGAATGTTAATTTTGTTGCTTCTACTTGTCTCCGGCAATGTAAATATTAACCCCAGGCCAGATCTGAGCTCTGAGAGTTTACTTCATCTCAGAACTTCAACTGATTTTGTGAATAGCGGAAAGACCTTGGCTTTCTCCACATAAACGCGAGGAGTCTTTTACCCAAACTCGATTAACTTAAAACTTGGTTTATGGTTGCAAAGCAAGACGTTGTTGTAGTGTCTGAGACGTGGCTTAAACCATCTGTCTCAGATAATGTTATTCGTATTGATGGATACAATGTATAGAACAGATCGCAAAGGCTGAGCAGGTGGTATTGCTATATGTGTTTTAAGTAAAGGTCATATGTCTGTATTACTTTCTCTTTCGATTCTGCAGCAATTTGAGTTGCTGGCACTGCAAATCATGGTTGCAAACACCCTAATTACAACTATAGGTTACTACAGGCCTCCTTCTGCCATCAGTGAAACACTTAACTGAGGTTCTATCCAATCTATGTATATCTGAAACCATCTTAATAGATGACCTCAACTGGGACTGGCTTAATGCTAAGTCAGAGAGTTTTAGGTTGGTACAACCCATTAGCAGCCCTAATAGAATTAATCCATCCATGCCAGACAGTGATACTCTATTAGACTTCATACAGACTAATATGGCACACAAGTATGTAGCAATTGGTGTTTTTGCAAATGACATACAGTAACTGACCACTGTACCATTACATGTGTAAGAAACACTAAATTGCCTAAATCAAATGGGTTGACAGTTTTAAGACGCTGCTTTTTACATGACCTATTTAGAATCAACTGGGATATAATTTAACTGATTCCCACTGTTGACAATACTGTTGAATTTTTCCAACATCACATTCTAACTGTTGCAAACAGACATGCCCCGATTAGAAAAATCTGAAGTAAGAATAGGGAAAATACCTGGTTCACCAAAGAGCTAGCTGAATTTATCTATGTCAGAAATAAGCTGGGGTGGCAGTGGCTCAGGAGGTAGAGTTCCCGCCCAGCAACCGCAAGGTTGAAGGTTAGAGTCCAGCTCCTCCCAGGTAAAAAATAATCAGTTGTAGTGTCCTTGAGCAAGACACCTAACCCCAAATTGCTCCCGTTGAGCAGGTTGGCACCTTGCATGGCTGCCTCCGCTAATAGTATGATATGTAAGTTGCTTTGGATAAAAGCGTCTGCTAAATGCCATAATGTAATGTAATGTAAATACGCAGTGGGCCCTAGCCAAGAAATCCAGAAGTGAGGTAGAGTGGCAGCTCTTTAGAAACCTGAGGAATAGGTATACATCCGCAATCAGAACATCTAAATCCAGTTACTACATAGCACAAACATCTGACTATCTGAATAATCACACAAAATGTTGGAAAACTATTAAATCATTACATAACAAGAAAGCCTATGGGCTAATATCTCCATTACTGACAAAACTAACATACTCAATTTTAACCACCACTTTCAGAGAGTAGGACATATCTTTTTATGTTTTGGATGCTTTATAAACAATTGACCCCAAAAAGACTGCCAGTCCTGATGGACTAGATCCATCCAGCCATCTTCAACCGTATATCTGAAGTCGGGTTGTGGAGGTAGCAGCTACAGCAGGGGCCCCCAAACTTCCCTTTCCCTGGCCACATTAACCAGCTCTGACTGGGGGATCCCAAGGTGTTCCCAGGCCAGCGTGGAGATATAATCCCTCCACCTAGACCTCGGTATGCCCCGTGGTCTCCTCCCAGCTGGACGTGCCGGAAAACCTCCCTAGGGAGCTAAGGTGAGGTAAGGTAAAACTTTATTTATATAGCACCCTTCTCAGCACTCAGTGCTTCACAGCAAATATCACAATACAAATAAAAATAAAAACATCTCACATATTGAATTTAGAATACGTACAAATCTCACAATAAAAGGGTACAAAATTACAGGACGAGCAACAGCCACAATTTAAAATGGCAATTCAGTCTCTTAATGCCCAAATGCCTGCCTAAACAGGTGTGTTTTCAGCTGTGTTAGGGAGGCAACCAGGTGGCATCCTTACAAGATGCCCGAACCACCTCAATTGGCTCCTTTCGACGCAAAGGAGCAGAGTCTCTCACGGATGGCTTCTCATTTTGTCCCTAAGGGAGATGCCAGCCACCATCCTGAGAAAACCCATTTTGGCCGCTTGTATCCGCGATCTCATTCTTCCGGTCATGACCCTTCATGGCCATAGGTGAGAGTAGGAACGAAGATTGACCAGTAGATCGAGAGCTTTGCCTTCTGGCTCAGCTCTCTTTTCATCACAACGGTGCGGTAAAGCGAGCGCACTAGATCAATTTTTATGAAAAACTGCAGTATTGGTCATAGCTGAGCCTATCACTTACATTTTTCATCTGTCAATTGCACTAAATGTGTTACCAGTTTCATGGAAGAAAGCTTATGTCACACCACTGCTAAAAGCGGGTGATCCATCTGACATGAATGAACTACAGCCCAATCTCAAATCTTGCAGTCTTTGCCAAAATCATGGAGTAATTTGTTGCGTCTCAATTGAAAAACCATTTGGCCTCATACAACATACTATCTGTTATGCAATCTGGTTTCAGAGCAAAGCACAGTACAGTATCTGTAACTCTCAAGGTTTTGATATAAAGACAGCCATTTATCATAAATCCCCCTGTTTAACTGTATTAATTGATCTCAGTAAGGCTTTTGATACTGTGGACCACTCATTACTCATTGGCACATTACCTAACCCTTTAGGCCCCAGTAGAATTTTTGAATGTTGCTGCAGGTCACATAACTGAGCATTTTCTTACTCATTCCAAACAAACAGCTCTATCTCCAAAACACAAACAAATTGACAATCACAAATTGTTTTCATTTAAGAAAACATCACATCCTCTTTAATTTGGTACAAAATATATAGCATGTAGTTTGTCATACAGCGTTTAATTAAACACATTTAACATAAACACAGCTAAAATAACAAATAACACTAAATATCGTTTTGTAAATAACTCTTTCATTTTAACCAATAACCAATTATTCTCTTGTCTCACTGCTCTCTCCCTGATTGAGGAATTTTCAAATTCCTAGAGAGAGAAAAATGAAGTCATTATCACTCACAACCTACACTCTCTTGTACCCAAGTACAACGATTATGTGATCCACAATATTTCTCTCCGTCTCCTTTCTTTAGTGTCAACAGTCACATTATGACAACAAAACAGATCCTTGGCCAACGCTAGGCTGTCAAACTACAAGAGAAAACATCCCGTACTTCAACCCACAGAGTAATGTAATAACATCAGACAACAATAGTCTTCAAACTTATATCTACAAACCGGTCAGGGTTAGGGTTAAACAGGGTCACTCCCTCCCAGAAAACAATGTCCGTCTCCGGCAGTGAGCGCTAGGCTG
The DNA here is from genome assembly GCA_900312575.1 of Acanthochaenus luetkenii. NCBI lineage: Eukaryota > Metazoa > Chordata > Actinopteri > Beryciformes > Stephanoberycidae > Acanthochaenus > Acanthochaenus luetkenii. Next base: position 7,303 of record OMOT01078624.1, read on the forward strand.
GTCCCGCTATCGGCTATGGGATTATGTCTTGTTTTATTGAATAAGAACAAGTGATTTCAACCAAACAACATCAGCTCACAATGTTTTCATCACTTTCCACTATACACTATGGGACAGGATTTGTAGGTTTACAAGCGGAGGAAATTGAAACCCGGGAAAAAAATCTAAGATGTCAACATCATCAACATATACTTTTTCTGGTTCCGGTTCATTGATGACAACTTCATTTTCCATTATTATAAATTTTAAATGATATAAAAATGATAGGCACTCTTGGCCGCTATAGTGAAATATAGAATGGGCGTTCCCTTGCTTTTTGTCATTGATATAAATAACATTTGTGACCAGATTGTAATTACCATTTGTATGCTGATGATACAGTCTTCTACTCGTGTGCTCCTTCTGCTGAGATGGCATTCACTGACCTACAGGCAGATTTGAACTCTTTGCTACATGCACTAGCAAACCACAAACTACTGTTGAATGCGAACAAAACAAAAGCCATGATCTTCTCCTCAGGATGCACAATCCATTTCCATTAACACACTAAATGGCATTTCCATTGAATTTGGCGACAGCTACAAATATTTAGGAATCTGGTTGGACAAAACACTACATTTTCTCCATGTCTTCAAAGAAAACATTAGTTGTCAAGTTATTCCTGCTTCAGCTTGACTATGGTGATATTGTTTATAGATTTGCCTGTCTCTCTACCTTGGCTAAGCTCCACCCCCTGTATCATTCAGCTTTGAGATACATAACAAATTCCAAATATATGACCCATCATTGTATCTTTTACAACCTAGTTGACTGGCCACCCCTTGCGATGCGTAGGATGCAACATTGGTATATTTGTAACTATAAAGCTATCCTTAGTAAACTGCCTCTGTGCATAAACTCCATGTTTTTATTCCTGCAAAGTAGTAATAGATTTCAAAAATGTGAGCTGTATGGTACCTGCTGTCTGAACTGAGGCAGGCAAGGCGAGCTTGTGAGCGAGAGAGAGGGGAGGTGTGTTTTTGAAAGAGAGAGGAAAGAAGGGGTGAGGAAGAAAATTGTATATGCATGTGTGACCGACTGAACAGGGGGATTGGTGCAAAAAAGAACATGTTCTGTGCTTTTCGTTGTTTTTACAATGGGATTTTGTGTTGGGATCCCACTGGAATACAGTCATGTGTTGATAAAGATGATTACAATGATGGTGATGATGCAATGGCATGCGGTGTGTGAAGGAGGAGTGGACCAGGAAATGGGTAAAAATTATACTCAATTCAAACAGTTTTTTAAATTTGTGAATTAAAAGGATAAATTCTTCAATTCAATAAAAACATGCTGTCTTTTTTTAAACATAATTTTCATTGCTGGTTTAAACCTTGTCACTATTGTGGCAGATGGTAGGACAATAGGAGGGGAGAAGGGGAGAGGTAAGGGAGGGCCGAAATGTGCCATTCCCCACGTGGACATTACGGCCCATATATGGACTTCCGCCACAATCAGAGAAAGAGAGAGAGAGAGAGAGAGAGAGAGAGAGAGAGGATTACTCTATGTATGACCGACCGGACCAAGGAACGTGCTGTTGCCCTGCCTGTCTGAGAATCACCTCCATGTTTGACCCTTGACTGCCTGACTACCCGCCCCGTGTACCGAGCCCCTGCCTGGACTATAACCATTCACACCCTGCCTATGTGTAAGAGACTAACCCGTTACCTCCTCCAAACAGTCATTAAAACTGTGATTTACCTGAAGGTGTGTGTGGACAGTAAATTTGTTATCACCGGTCAAGTGAACACTCCATACAGCCCAGAGTTTGTCATACTATATGGGTGAAAATAGAGAGGGTGTCCTTTCAGTGCTCTTATTGTGGTTTAAGAGCTCACTGACCTCAAATACCATCCACAAGGAAAACATGTACGTCATTGTACTGGGATATCCTGAGGTCCACCACACACATTAAAGCTAATGTCGGAGTACAAGACGTTTTGCCCGACAATGAAGAGTTCAGACTAAACACTTTCCGTCTGGTCGTGAAGCTGTTCACACTAGGCAACGGGACAAAGATGGCCTTAACACATGAAGACGAGGCATCACATGCTACCTGATTCTGTCATTCAAAAATGATGCAAACAGGAAGCAAATTGTCTACTCTGCGGTTGCTTACTTAACCTAAGATCTACCTCTATCTTTTCACACACGCTCTCTCTCTCAAACAAATGAATTTAGGGAGAAAAAAACCATTAGATTTTTCTGATGCAGTTACAAAAAACAGGTTTTATTTACAGTAGCCACCAACAAAGATACTCCAATACTACTAGGCTGCTACTAGGTTAAGCCTAGGCCTTGCTCTCTCTCTCTCTCTCTCTCTCTCTCTCTCAATTCAATTTTCAATTCAAAAGGGCTTTATTGGCATGGGAAACAGACGTTTACATTGCCAAAGCAAGTGTGGGGCAAAACAAAAAAACTGTACATAAACGGAATAACTGTGGCTGTGCTGTCAGAAATATACAGATAAGTAAAAAATAACTTACAATAAAATCGAAAAATGTAAAAGACGCAGTTGAAAAATAATAATTTACAAATACAATTTAGCGAGAACTATACAGTATAAACACTGCAAACACACAGTAAGTATGTGTACAGAGATCAGCACAGTGCAAATGGTCAGTGCAGGAATACACCAGTGACTGACAGTCTTCATGGTGGCTGTATTCCACTGGACACTCTTTTTTGGTCACAACAGCTCACAAATCTTGCTGCTGTGTTTGCACACCGCTGCACCT
>OMOT01078626.1:0-12828 GCA_900312575.1 Acanthochaenus luetkenii
GCTACATTTCCAACACTGTTGCACTGTCCTATACTCTATTATTAAAACAATTATTTTTCACTTACAAACTGCTCTGACCACTGTTTTTATTCACCACCATAATGTGTTATTATGCAGATTAAATTTATGTATGATACGCAACACAAAAACGCTGTTATGTACATTACATTTTTGGCTGGTAAAAAATGTTTGGCGGGTAGAATTTTGAATTTGAATTTGTGATCTAAAAAGTTGTGTCCTAATGTCCTAAAAACATTTTTTCTGTTGCTGAAGCCTCATTGGAACAAGCAACCCAAACCACAGGACCGGGAGGGCGACTTCTCTTTGACAAATCTTTACAAATTCCTGGATTACATTTTTTTACATAATGTTTATGGGATGCAATATGCTATTTTAATCCAAATATAACTGGTTGGATTTAGGATAAAGCATTCCTTTAAAACCGTTAAAGCTGTTTTCCCTCCCATGATATTGTCTCATCTTCCATTCTCTCTACTCCCCCTTGCTTTTTACTTAATGGCAAGATACATTTACTGTCAGTGAAACCAACGCCCAAAAGACCCTCAGAGGAAGTCATGGTCAACAGGATGCCATGGAAATTAAACATATTGGTAAAATACAAAACAATTGATGAAGGAATATTATCCTCTCCCCTCACCCTAAGGCACAATGGAAAGTGAAACAATCCAGCACCACTGTGTTAGTATCTCACTGGGGTAATATATAATGTATAATCAATTGGGCACAGATTGTACAATTGTGGATTGTACAATTAGGGGTTTGTTTTTATTCAGAACTGTAATATATTTGTATCTCAAGTTCAAGTTCAAGTTCAAGTTCATTTATTTATATAGCCCTTTATCACAAGCATGTCTGTCTCAAAGGACTTTACAGAAAATGAGCCAACTAGATCTACCTGAACGTCAATCAGAGGAAATTACAGAATAGTAAAAGACAAACAGAAACAGAATCAAGTACAAGACAAACAAAATCTATTTAGCAAGCCATAGCCCTAACTATTCTACAAGGCCTAAGTTACCCGGCACCACAGCCTTAGACCCTCAATGCATGCAAGGAAAAACTTCCACCAAAACCTTGTTAGGTAAAAAAATGGAAGAAACCTTGGGTGGGCCAAGTCAAAGAGGAATCCCTCACCAGGACGGCTGAGCAGGAGCAGGTGCTGGGTAAGTTGCGCTTAATATAATTCCAATGGAATTTGGGAATTACAGTTTCATATATCGATAGTAATCTAATGCTGTTGCTAACAGCTGCTAACCCTATATCCGCCCTTCCATGTTTTTGTAACAATTTGTAAAAAGTTTGCTTATTAGAATCATTGATTTCTCATTCCATTCTGTAGTATCATGATATTAATTATTAATGGTAGTGTACCATACAAATTATTTCACTATGGTTTTCACAGAGAAACATACAGATGGCACCACAGTTATTTAATATAACAGCATGTAGTTAATGGATGGACATTGCCTTGGAGAAGATAACATGATGTTCTGCAAGGATCCATTGGGCCCTCGTTGTTTTTGGTCTATATCACTGAATCTAGCTGCTGCAATTTCATAAATTATTCTTTCATTGATTATACAAACTTACGATTGTCATTTGGAAAAATGTTCTTTGCTGAAGCAAACACCCTCCACATAATATGGAAAATCAAACACATCACGTTAACTTTGAATTAATTGCAATAACGTGACAAATTCTCATTATCAGCAAAAATCTGTTTTGCCTCTTGGCCAGGTCGTCATTGCAAATGAGAATTGGTTCTCAATTGACTCGTGGTTTTTTTGTGTTTTTTTCCACACTATTTTATACCTTGCAGAGTTTTCTTGTCATTTAGTTTATGTATCCAATTCAGTTGCATTTTTGTGGTTTTGTTCTGGGGTGAGATCATAAATGCCTTATTGGCTTATGTTATCTCATCTGCTCAATCTGCCATTTCTCTGTTCTTTCCACAATGCTACTATATTACTACAGTGTAACTAGCAAAAGAAAAAGTAAGATAATAATTTCCCCTATTTGTTTGTATGGAAAAATTGGCCATTGGGATGAATGTGCTTTTTAAAAGAAAAGTAATTTTCTAGGAGGTATGGACTCACGCTGGTGTGTTCGTACCCATGGACATGACTCCTGACACAAAGACAAGGGTTCCCACCACTGCTGCTGGCAGCAGCCAGGCCGTGTAGAAGCCTGCAGAGAAATAAACCTCCATTAGACCATAGATCTCAACAAATTTAGTGGGGGTTGTGTATTTTATACTGCTGCACCTCTGTTTTATGCTGAAATGTCCTTAATACAGTGGTTGGGGTGGCATCGTGGTGGTTTCATCATCCCAAGGTCTTTTAAATGGTAATCCTTGAGTTCCTTGTTTTTGTAACGTTTTTATTTATTTATTTGTCATTTTAATAGTTTTTTTGCCTGGTGTTTCTGCTCTGTACTTCCCAGAGATTACCCAGCAGCTATCGCTACTCATGCTAACTACCCAGTTCTTATGTTTATTCCAAACTAAACACTGTGGCTGCTGCAGGAAACGTAATATGCATAACTTCCTATGTGCCAGAGGATTGTTCTCATAAAATACCTATTTAGAACAGCAAATGTAAAAGGAATGTGGGGTGTGGTATTGTGGTTGAAAACTGGTATCTATGGACTTAGGATGTGAAAGCGAGAGAGAGAAGCAAAACTGACATTTATTTATATGAAAATGTTGTGGACTATTACTTTAAACTAATATTGATTCAGTCGGGTACTGAATTTGATCACAGTTATTTATTAGTGACGCTTCATAAAAATACATAGAAAAAACGCTTTAACTTATCTAATATGTCTGAATAAGAATTTATATTTACCCAGCCAGGCAAAATAGAGTGCAATCTTCTCTCCAAAGTACTCTCTGATGTGATCCAGGGGCTGGTACTTGTACCATTTAGACCAGCGGGCCCAGTAGTGGAAAATAACCTGCCTCTGGTTCAGCTCATCAGGACAGACCTCATACTCTGGAAGTTGAAAAGGGCCCTATGGAATATACATATACTGATAAGAGAGGCAAGCAGCAGCGCAACACACGTTTTACTGTCAGGTCATGGAGTACATTGATGAAATATCTGACCTCATGCAAGGGGAAACCTGCTGTGTATGCCCCTTCATTTATCAGCCTGGCTATGCCAACCTCAGCCCTCTTCCTTTTGCCGTACACCGTCCGGGCCAGAATCTCATATACCTGCAATAGTGGGTTATAAAGCACAGGTACAAGTAGGTCCACTGTCACTACATTCAACTTCAATAATGTCACTAAGTACATGTGTAGAAAGTCATATTACACACAATACAGTGTCTCTGTGTATTTGTGAAGAAAGTTTCATGGTTGTCACAGCCAAGGAATCTGAGAGGAGAAAGAACAGCAATAAACAGAACAATGTCATGACATTTTTCAGCACATATTGTACAGCATCTATACGATGTGGAGAGACTAACATTTACCAAAACTAACCAGAACTCACCTGTTCATCTTTGACCTGCGGAAGGCACATGTGTAATAGTCCAGTGGTCTGTTGGGCACTGACTCCTTCATTATGTTTGGTATGTATATTCTCCTAAGTATCCGAGCAGACATGTTGAAGTCTGGATTTGGTTGTGCCTGTGTGCCAGAATATTTTGGGACATTCATTCAACATGAAAATCATTATGTCATCAGCATACAGCATTACAGCAGCTACCATCACTAACCTGCAATGGTGCTCTTAGGCAGAGTTCCTCAGCGTAATACACCAACACATCCCAGGGGGCACTAAGTTTCAGAAAATGAATTGTTTTCTTCTCATTCGCTGTTTCCTCCTAGTAGAATGGCAACATTGAGAAGTTGTTGAGTAATAAGTCAACATAGAGACATTGGAGATTAATAAGGCAACATACTGTAGAGAAAGTCAACATAGAGAAGCTGGTGATTGAGAAGTTCAAGATTAATAAGATGGATATCCTATAAGGCCATATTTTACACTTTTTTAACAATCTAAGACACTTCCCTGTGGTCTTTAGAATACATCTGAAGTGTATAGCAAAATAATTCACGTAAATCCGGCTTTTGTAGTGTGTGTTCCAGCCTCTCAGTGTCTCCACTGTAAAGAACAGGGTGTTGATTTTATGCTAATGGCCGGCTCTGATTGGCCGTCTCATCAGAGGGTTGGATTTTGGGCTCTGACAAGAAAAACTAGAAAATGAGACTCGTGAGTGGGAGTTCTTATTCACCTTGGGGCGGTCAAATGTAGATTGTCAGCCCTGAGCGATGTAACTAAGGGCTCCAAATCAAAATGGATTGCAGAATCGCATGATTTTTAAACAAGGAAACTATGGCAAAATGGGCTATTAGATACAATGACAAAATGCTTACATATGGAAGGGCAAGGAAAAAACTATTTTGTACAATATGGCACCTTTATTGTGATCTACCTTTTCCATGAGCAATCCAGTGCTCTTCAGATTCTGAACAAATTTCTCCCTCCATTGGGCCAGTTGAGCCTTTCTTCGTTCAGACCTGCTGACCTCCTCAGCCTCCCCCTCCTCACCGGTCACCTCAGTCTGCTCCCTCACCTTGCCACAGCGTTTTCTCAGAGAGCGAACCTCCCACACCAACACAAAGTCTAAGATAAGATTGACCACACAGATCCAAAAAGTTAGACACAGGGTTGACTTCTGATCATCAGTCTGTGTGCTCTGTAGCTTGTGACAATCAATACAATGCAAGCTGCCGATATTGCCTACCTATTTTGGTTCTTCTATCTCTGAAGTAATTCCCTAGGGGTGGGACTGGCTGGTTACTTCTTGTATTACAGTGAATATAGATAGGGTCATCATCATCATCACCAACCACGTCTTCATCACCAGCTGCAGCCGAGAGCTATAAGTGCCCATACCGTTTACTTATATTAGATGTTAGCAAAATCACAAAATAAACAATAACTGACAAAAAGGGACAAAAAAACGACAGAGAAAGATGTTGTTGTCTACTCACTTCCCTGCATGTACACCCATTGTACAGCAATTATATTTAATTTCCTTTTGATGAGATTTAATTGTAAAATATTTTGCCAATAGATAGCATCATAAAAGCTTTCACTTTGCAATATTGATTTCAGATGCCATTACAATGAAATGATGATGGAGAAAAATAAGTACCCAGCTATTTATGATTGAGAACAATTTTTCAGATCAGGCTGAAATCAATACAGTCAAGTGGAGAGAGCCTTGGGTAAAGTGAAAATGTTTCATGCCACAGGCTTATACAAAAGCCAACATGGGAGAGTCAATGGTGTCAGATTTGCGGAGAAAAAAACGTGAAGATTTACGACAACATCTCTGAGGAGTCAATGAGGTGTGACGAGATGAGGCAAAGGACCAGTGTTATGCAAGCTGTATGAATGTGTAGTTATTTTCTACATTTACAGCATGTGATCCACATACGAAAACAGTATGCACCACTGCATATACAGTACATGCACATGTGTTGCATAGGAAAATCGCATAATAGTGCTTACATATCTTGGTGGGATAAAAACCCCATTCTGCAGACTCCCATAGCTGTCTGTTGCTTGGGCTTCACCCCCATAGTCGAGATCCAGCAACACCTCTCTATCTCCCATCAGCAGCTCAGAGCCCTTCCTCAACATGAGTCTAGCGCTGGGTTTCACAGTTAAGTCTGCTGTGGGATACACACATAACATGAGCATACACATGATTTTGTACTGTAGACAGTGTATATGCATAGGTTCTGAAATCTCTGGTTATTGCTGAAGTGTTTCAAAGATGACAACAATGAACATGCTTTCGAGAAAGAAATTTAAAAAAAGCTTGATACTGTACCTTTGCTGTCATGAAAAGGGGGGCTAGGAAAGTCATTGATTTGTAGCAATCTGTGCTTCCCTTCTCCTCTCCCACCTCTATATCTGCATCCCTCTATCTCCTCTGCTCTACAGGGAGACAGCTGAATGCTGTGGAATACCGTAATGAACCTAGCATAGGGGCAGTTGGCACATTGCTCCATTTCAGCAGAGGAAATCGACATCAGTACATACAGTGCACATCCCCGCATCATAAATAATGGAATAGTCTTTCAGAGGCAGAGGATGGGTTGGGAGGAGAAAATAAAGGGGTTGAGTTCTCACTAACATACTCCGGGGGATAAAACATGTTGGGGGAAACCTTTTTGATCTTAATGGGTATTACCCGATCCATTCGAGCAGTTTCACACATTTTATAATTGGTTTTGCAACATAGACACAATACTGATCAATAACTAACACCATTACAAGAGAAACCCTACCCCTCCAAGCTTTATTGCCTGATACAGTATTACAGCCAAAGTATTGCTATTGTGTTGATGCATAGGCATTTTTGACGAGGTATGGGTGCAGGAATCATGTTGTCCATTCTTGAATGCAATTGGAAACATTCAAGGATCCTCTGATTTGAAAACCTCCACATGCAGCAGCATTGTTATATATATATGTATATTTCTACATCACCCCTTTCCTTTCTAATCTGCACTGCTGCAGTCAGAGTTGAATGGGAAGAGGAGGGAGAGTATGTAATATGAACAGATGAGGGAAGATGAATAACGGGAAAATAGAGACAGAGGGAGGAAGGAGCTAGTGGTGTGTCGTTCGCGCCGGCTCTTTTAGGTGAACGTTGGGAGCCGACTCGCATATCTGAAGAGCTGATTTGTTTTGTAAATGAACACAAGACAATAGATCCTATGACGTCTGAATTAGATGCGATCCTACGACGTCTGACTTGTTCAGTAATAACGATTTAGATTTAGAACCAAATCTAGCAATAATGGTGAGATATTTGTTTGACTCTCTCCCGTGTTTGTAGGCAGCATGAGTGCGAGGGTCTGAATGCATTGCTGCTTGTTATGATGAAACCTACGTGGTGTTGAATAGACTGAATAAACTACACTGAAGTGTTGTTATATGTTATATATACTGTATATGTTCTCATCTGACGACTGTACGATGCAAAAATAATGTCCTAACGGATTAATAAATGAATGAATCAGTCAATGAATCAGTCAATCCGTGCGCACCTGAAAGAGTGATATTGTGAACAAATAAAGTTTTGAACTGAGCATCGACAATCCTTGTTTCATATTATATTATACAATTTAAATTGCAGTATATCTATCTGTATAATGTTGTGGAATTACTTAATATCCATGATGTTTAATGAATATTGTTATACAACTATTCTTGCCATATCCCAGTTTTTAACCACCAATTTGACCACGCACATATTTCGATGTATTGCTGATAAAGAATCTTGTTTACTTATGTCTTGCACCAATCGGGGGTCCCGCCCGGCAATCCCAATAAACAGCAATAGTCGCTCTCTCGCTCATTCACTCACACATCTGTCCCCTCTGAGAGGATCTTCTCCAAAACAGGACAAATTATTACAGAGCGAAGAAACAGGATCAGCCCCTCAAAAGTGAGGCAGCTTGCAAACCTGTCAAAGATAATGGTGGTATAGTGGTATTATGGTCATAATTTTATTTGTGTGCTTGTGGTCTTGGTCTTTAAGTTCCATCTGTAATCAAAGATAATGTTTTTTAGGCCAAAAATAAATAAAACCACTTTAAGAAAATGATCTGACTCACTTAAATGAGCCGGAATTCCCATCACTAGAAGGAGCGTGAAATATTAAAATTGCATATGAAAAGGAAAAGGGAAAAAATCAGAGGAAATGGAAGGTTTTTTTTTAGTAAATGAGGTAAAAGATGGCATAGTGTAATGGGTAGAAACATATTGGATATGGATAATTAAAAGAAAGGACCTCGTGAAGCACTAGGCTGCCAGTGATAGTCTGCATTACAAATTGAGGTGGTTTTCAATTAATTTCTGGACAGTATCCTTTTAAATATAAATTTTTCTGAAGTGCTCTAAAGCTCTTGCATCTCTCCTCCATCCATCTGCTCCTTTTTTACAGTACTCCACGAAATAAGGAGTCAAAAAACTCCCTCCTATCATCCTCTCTGGTACAATTGTGATTCTTGTTGGTCTGTGCAGAGAAATAGAGTACAGGAAGGGTGAAGAGTTAATGGCTTGATGAAACCATGGTAATGATACCTGCCATTAGTATGACCACGGTTACATTACTATATAACTAAAACGATTAGAAAATATCTTAACATGACCAATGGTAACTCATGTTGCAATAGCAACTAAAATGCTAAGATGAATATCTAAATTACGGCATTTTAGCAGACGCTTTTATCCAAAGCGACTTACATATCATCATACCATTGGCGGAGGCAGCCATGCAAGGCGCTAACCTGCTCAACGGGAGCAATTTGGGGTTAGGTGTCTTGCTCAAGGACACTACAGCATTTTCTTTTCTGGGGAGGAGCTGGACTTGAACCTTCAACCTTGCGGTTGCTGGGCGGGAGCTCTACCTCCTGAGATACTGCCGCCCACAAAACATGGACAGGAACGATTTGGAGAGAATGACATGTGATAACTATCCCAGATCGGATTCAAACCCAGGACTTCATAAGTGTTGAGCACCTTAGCCAACTGAACTACCAGGACCCTTGTTCATTTGAAGAGATTATGGTGACCACATTTGCAATTTCAACCTTGCAATCATAGTAAGGCACCACATCCTACTAGAATGAAGAATGAATGTTTTTTTTATCTGTGTGTGTGACGAAGCAGATTTGTCTATATTCCCACTTTTAAAGGATACGTTCGCTATTTTGGACCGTAGCCCCTATTTGCGGACTGTCTACCGTGAAACTGACACAGAAACCATAATTTCACTGATGGTTCAGAATTGAGCTTTCTACAGTTTTCCTGCAGGCTCTCACTGGGCTACAATAGAAGTAAATTGGGCAATCGTAAATGCTTTGGAAAATCTACAATATATGTGCTTTTCCGAGATGGGAAGCTCGGTGTGTATTCTTACGGGTCTCAATATGCTCTCCTGTGAAATGTATTGCAATCAGAAAATGTTTACGTGGTTTGCATAGCTTTGATATATGTATTCCCCTGGCGCTTGTTTTCTCTGCTCAACTAACCAAGAAAAACTGCAAACAATTGTTCGTAAGTATAGAGTGCATGGCCTCTCCGGGGAACCATCACCTTATCGTGGTGGAGAAGTTTGTGTGTCCCTATGAACCTGGCAGCTGTGTTGTCTGGAGCCTTGTGCTCCTGGTAGGATCTCCCAAGGCAAATTGGGCTCAGGTGAGAGGCCAGACTAAGAATGGTTCAAAAACACCCTATGCATAAACGAGGAAGAGGCGTAGGGACCCTGCCTGGAGGAAGCCCAGGGCCCCCGTCTGGAGCCAGGCATAGAGCCCGTCAGCGAGCGCCTGGTGGCCGGGTTTGCCACAGAGCCCGGCCGGGCACAGCCTGCACAAACAACGTGGATGCCTCTCCAACCCGTGGACCCACCATCCACAGGAAGAACCACTGGGGTCAGGTGCACTGCCAGATAGGTGGCAGTGATGGTAGGGGGTCATGACGGACCAGACCAGGGTGGCAGAGGCTGGCTTTGGGGACGTGGAACATCACCTCTCTGGGGGGAAGGAGCCGGAGCCGGGGGGAAAACTGACTGTTGTCTGTGCTTATGCACCGAACAGCAGTTCGGAGTATTCTGCCTTCTTCAAGACCCTAAATGGAGTCATGTAAGGGACTCCGTAGTCCTGCTGGGAGACACACGTGGGCATCGATGGGGACACTTGGAGGGGCGTGATTGGGAGGAACGGCCTCCCTGATCTAAACCCAGAGTGGTGGCTTGTTATTGGACTTCCGCACTAGTCATGGACTGTACACAATGAACACCATGTTCATGCATAAGGATGCTCATAAGTGTAGGTGGTACCAGAGCCCCCTAGTGCTGAAGGTCGAAGATCGATTTTGTTATCGTATCATCTGATGAGGCCGCATGTATCGGACACTCGGGTGAAGAGAGGGGCAGAGATGTCAACTGATCACCATCTGTGGTGAGTTGGGTCGGCTGGCCGGGGAAGCCTCTGGATGGATCTGGTAAGCTCAAACGTATAGTGCGGATGAACTGGGAACGTCTGGAGGAGTCCCCTGTCCGGGAGACCTTCAACTCTCACCTCTGACATCTCTGTGGAGGTTGAGGGCATTAAACCAGAGTGGTCAATGTTCAAAGCCTCCATTGCTTAAGCTGCGGTCTAAATGTCTTAGGTACCTCAAGGGGCGGCAACCCTCGTACATCCTGTTGGACACCGGGGGTCAAGGAAGCCTTCCGACTGAAGATGGAGGCCTTCCGGGATGTTATCCCGGGGGACTCCGGAGGCAGTTGCAAGGTACCGACGGGTCTGGAGGACGGCAGCCTCAGCCGTGACAAGAGGCGAAGCAGCGGATGTGGGTGTTACAACTTGTGGACAGCTGGACCCAAATGCAGAACACGGACACCGGGAATGATGTATAATTAATAATAATAAAAGGGTTTATTATCAGGAGTAGGCAGAGGAAAGCAGAATGAATGTCCAGAGTCTGGAGTGAGGCAGGCTGGTGAGTAGATCGGCTGTCTAGGGAGGAGACCACGATGAGTATAAGACAGTCTGACTAAAAACATAAAGCAACTGGAAACCACTGGGACGTGTACTACCATATAGGTGATGCAACGAACTGGCAATGAGTGGGTGAAGGACCGCAGTTTAAATGCTGTGGATGATGAGCTTGATGACAGGTGTTTAGGCTGATTAGATGATTGTCTGCAGGTGATCCAGACACCAGGGTAATAGGAGGAAGCCACGCCTACGCCAACACAAACACACACACCAGAGAGAGACAAACAGAGAGATACAGGAAACACCGGGGAGAGGGAAACATAGGAGACACATGGGAATAACCCTGACCTCGGCTATGCTTGTGACAAGTCCGTGTCAGAAAGCCAACAAATTTAGTTGAACTGCACTGATTCTGTCAAGAGTCAAAGATGCAACCAGAAGCTTGCCACAAGCTTGTGGAAGGCTATCAAAAGCGCCTAATTGAGGTGAAAATGGAAAAGGGACATTTAACCAAATATTAGCATTGCAGTATGTATATGTTTGACCCAAAATTCATGAATATGTTTTGTGACAAATATGTATTTGCTCCAATCATTCCATCAAAGAAAAATGAAAGTGGAAGAAATTATTGGAAACTCAAGACTGCCATGACATACATTACACTCTACAAGTGTATGTAAACTTTTGACAACAACTGTATCATACATGATCAGCCTGTGTGTGTCTGTGACCCTATGTGCTCAGGCCTTAATCCCCCCGTTTACCTGAAATTGACATTTTGAGCAGGAAGTCACAGCAACAACAACAATGGAGGAAATTAGTAATAAAAGAAAGACCAAAAACACAGAGATGGGGACAATATGCTGCTGTCTTCAAGGGGGCCTCCTCTTGGTACACAATGAACATCAGCATTGCTTTTTTCATTGCAATTCGGCTGCGTTCTCCGTCTGCTTCATCAATGCCTGTGGAGGCTTTATGATGCCGGTTACCTCCGCCTCAAGCTAGATGACAGGTCATCAAGATGAGTGACAAGTGTTGGGGCGGGAACTTGACCAACTGTCTCAAGGGAAAAAGTTGCATATTGTAGTTTTAAATCTATATTCAAGAAGCATTGGTATGTTAATCTTTAAACACTCGAGATCCCTTTCTTTTTATAAACAAATGTGTTCACAATGTGAGTAAAACTTGTGAAGGCCGACATCTATACAAAATATTTATTAAAGGGAACGTTGCATGTAGAAATGCAAAAATATTACATCCTGTAAGCATATGGTGAACGCTGAATTGTATATGTGCAAATACCAATACGAGCCGTAATATGGGGGCGGCAGTGGCTCAGGAGGTAGAATTCCCACCCAGCAACCGCAAGGTTGAATGTTCGAGTCCAACTCCTGCTGGGGAAAAACAATGTGTCGTAGTGTCCTTGACACCTAACCCCAAAATTGCTCCCGTTGAGCAAGTTGGCATTTTGCATGGCTGCCTTTGCCAATGGTATGATGCTTTGGACAAAAGCATCTGCTAAATGCCATAATACACTCCTGCATAACCTGCAACAATACTGATGTTATCTATTTAGTTGTGTGCTCTTAAATAAATATGTATGTTGGTCAGACAACTAAGAAATTGAAAACCAGACTTATTAAAACACCGTAGTAGCAGTAAGCTCCTGTTGCCTAACACTTTATAGAGATGGTCTGTAGTGTTGATGATCTAGCCTGGATTTGGGATTGAGAAAATTGACCTACAACAGGAGTCCATTTGGATTTTGACCCTTCATGTATTATTTCCAGATGCAATTAATGTTGAATCAGATCTTGCACCTTTTTTGTAATATTATTATTTGGTTAATTTAATTACATGGCACTTTTGGTTTTCACTGTCTGTCAAATTCAGCATTACTGGTACACTGGTACACTTTGATATCAACCAAAAAGGTGAAAATGTGCGTCTTACTTTTTAAGTGAGGAACATACTATCGATGTTAATAGTAAATAAAGTGCACCTTTTTTTTTTTACAAAGCACGCTCGTGCACGTGGTATAGTGGGTGTACATTTGTTTGTCTGTATGCCATTTGCAGATTTGGCCACTAGGAGGTGGTGTTGCATGCATTTACCAATTTGGCCACGCAAACACAGGAGAGGACCGGGTGGAAGTTTTAACCCACAACCTTCTTGCTGTGAGGAAACAGCACTAACCGCTGAGCCACCGTGCCGCCGTCAATCTGTGTGATGTTAATGATTGACAGTATGATAAGTTAGGTTAACGCTACAAT
>OMOT01078627.1:0-23402 GCA_900312575.1 Acanthochaenus luetkenii
TGGTGTAGAAGATGACAGTAAAGTCAGAGAGAGAGAGGGAGAGAGAGAGAGAGAGAGAAAGAGAGAGAGAGAGAGAGAGAGAGAGAGAGAGAGAGAGAGAGAGAGAGAGAGAGAGAGAGAGAGAGAGAGAGAGAGAGAGAGGGGGAAAAGAGAGAGAGGGAGAGAGAGAGAGAGAGAGAGAGAGAGAGGCAGGCCAGAAAGATCCCTCAACGGCTGCAAAGAGCGGTGAGCATGTTTGATTACATTTATGTTTGATTGAGTTTAGTACTCCCTTAAGCTAGCTTGGAAAAAATGAGATTTCCTCTCCCAAAATATTACCCTGCATCCCCCTTCCTAGCCATCCATCAAGGTCCTATACAGTTTACCACATTGCCAATTTTACAGAGACCATCAGGAGTTCTTACTCTTTCTCTCACACACTGCGCTGATATCTGACCAAAAATAAGCCACCAAGACCAAGTTATATATAAATTCCTTGGACGTCAATGAAAACCCATGCTGTGATGCTAACCCTCCGCATGTTCTTGAACGCTGCAGAACAAACACAGCTCTTTAATTATTTACATAGCAACGTACATTAGTTATAACGAGAGGCTGTGTGCAGTTAGAGCTCAGCAGAAACGCATACTGCTGTGCTGCAGAAATATATTACATTCTACAATTTGTTGTGACGACGTGGTAACCTACACGTGGCAAATGGCAAGAAATAAAACATGGCACTCGTACTGGCTGTGATCTGTCCGCCATTGTATCGTTACGAACCGCCATTGTGCACCGCTATATATTGTGAGCCATAATAGCCTATTGATTGATACCACATGTGTAGGTCAAATTTACCATCTGACATATTCCACTATACTGTATGATTGGGTGACAATACGTAAACCAATTTACTCTCGCTACAAGTAAATGTAGGCTTGTAGGGAAACAAGGATGTTAATAACACACCTATACATGTTATCATCATGACAGGGCTAAAGGCAACAAGACAACACATCATCACAGATGACACACAAGACAGTAGCAACATCACACATGGCAGCACACAACAGAAGAGGAGATAGCCGGAGGAGTTGAGGACTAGGCCGTGATCTGGAAGGAGGAGCGACCCAGGGACGAGCGTGCTTTGGGGACCTTAAGCAGAGTGTGCGTGGCAGAACAAGTGCTGTAAGTGGGGGTTGAACATTGCAGAACGTGTGTCAAGTAGGGGGGAGTGAGACCTAGACGTGTTTTGTAAACGAGCATCAGCCTGTGGATTTTACGTCTAGTTTCATCACATGTGCCCAAATCCCATCTAACGTTGTCCTTCTGTTTGCTGCTTCGCCTACATCACATTCAGCTCGGCTGAGTCATAACGCATGTTGTAAAGCACGCGTGGACGTTATCACAATACATTCCGGTTTTGGTGTGGAAAGTGGCGTATGCACACCTTTTGTTTCGTATGAATCATTTACACATCTGGGGCCTCACTTATCAAGCATCTTAGAATAGGAGTACTGATCTAGGATTAGTGGGTAAGTCACATGACCTTATACTGTTCGCTGTGACTTAAAAGCCAATCTGGTCCCAGATCAGCACTCCTATTTTAAGATGTTTGATAAGTGAGGCCCCTGGTCCCCAGGACTAATAAGGCTAAAAAGATTGTCTTCACTTGGAAGAAAAAAGGAATATAAGCAAAAACTTTTGTACTCAGTTGTTGAGCTTTTCATTAAATTAATGGAATGAGAATAAATCTAATTAACAATCATGGCATAAATTACTGATCAATAACCAAGCTACTTAAAATGATTCAGAACCTCTTGAGTATTTACGCAGTCTGGCGATACTGTACAGGCAAGAAAATAGCAATTCAGATTCTGTCCATGTTTGTTTCCAAAATGACATTTTCCTGATGGACTCCGTATATAACTGGTGGAGGTTATCTCTTATGGGCGCGTCATCTCAGCAATGTTGATTGGTGAGTTTTCTTTCAGAGATCAGCTCTGCCAGAGCCCTTGAGCAACACAGTTTGGATCCTTTGATCATGTCTCTCACCGACTGTCATCACATGACACAAAGTGTACTGGGTCAGGGGATTAGATTGGCTCATTTCATATTAGAATTACAAAGAGGTGAATTCAAAGCCCATGAATTCAGATACATGGTAAAATATTTCAACTCTATGAATTCAGTGGTGTTTAAATTTAAAATACTATGTATTCAGTGGCCGTTTAAAGTTATTACGTCTCTTATTTGCTTCCATACATTTAGCAGCTGTGTTTACAATACCACTGTTGAAATCCTCAACAACTGGCGTTCGCATTCATGGTTATTTAATTCACTTTAATTAACCATGGTATGAAAACAACACTGACATTCAGCCCAGAAAAAAAACACATGGCCTCACAATCTGATTTAACAGGGAAAATAAAGAGTACACAAATATATAATATTTAACAATCAGCAACATTATAATTTGTCCTATTCATCTTATTCAATTCCTGTTCTGTTCTGTTTCAGCTGTAGGGACGTCGAATGGCGCACAGCAGACAGGGGCAATGCATCTGGGTAAACAAATGACTCTAAATTAAGAGATCCATCAATACAAGAGGGGCCTGCAAATACCAAGCTGTCAGATCCCAAATGGAAGCCATTAGTTTGCAGTGATCAGAGACTTTGAATACCTCCGACATAGACGGACCCTGCCTGCTGGAGTTTAGTCAGCAGCTATTAATAACAGCTATGCTGGGGCTTGCTGCAAAGATGCAGCGGTTAAGGTTGTGGGGTTTACAGGTGTTCTCTGTTCTCTCCATGTTCTCTCCATGTTTACACTTTCCACTGGCAGAATGATAAGCAGGCTTTTAAAAAAACACCTGTACTGTAAGCGAATATGAGACATAATTTTAACAGCCACTGAATACATGTCATGTGATCCAAGAAAGCAGCTAGAGAATCGACATCGTAAGTCGACTTGTCATGTATCAGCCTTTCCCAAATATGGACTTACAGTTCCAAAGCGATTTATCTATGGGGAAATGTAATGGGGTTTTCACACAATCGTCCATGTCACAGTTTGCGTTTAATGCAGACTTTTCAAACTTGTAGGTTTTCACCTACATATATTTATCGCACTGGGTCCATTGATTTCTGTAATTCCCTGTTTATTTGCCCTGACTATGCTACACTGCTCGACACAGAGCCTTCCTGGGCTTTTTGGGGGCCCTAAGTGGTGTTGCACATAGTGGCAACAAAGCTATTGTGCAATGAGCAACAATCGTACGCTGATGAGTTTGTGTGAAATTATATACTGATTTGTTGCAGATGCATATACTGTCCCTTTCTGTTTTTCAATGCACAAAAGAATCGGACTGAAATTTGATCAAAGACGTTGCCAGTGAGGGTGCATTGAATAGTTGA
Organism: Acanthochaenus luetkenii; assembly: GCA_900312575.1. NCBI lineage: Eukaryota > Metazoa > Chordata > Actinopteri > Beryciformes > Stephanoberycidae > Acanthochaenus > Acanthochaenus luetkenii. The sequence goes on from OMOT01078627.1 coordinate 3,397, forward strand.
GAAATTGTGCTGCCAGTACCTTTCACATTAAAATGACATTAAAAACACCTGACTGATTATTGAATTTCAACGTCCTTCATAATTAAATAGGAAAAATCACATTTGACTATATTTGAACTAATTTCATTGAAAAAATTAACATATACAAAAGCAGATAAAACAAAGGTTGAGGAAGCGTTAATTCAAAAGTCTGTATGAATCTCTCAGAGCATCACAGCTAACACAGAGCACAAAAATAACTACTTTACCATTACCCAGAAATCATCCCAACTGTACGCCTAGACAAAGGGTTTTTTTCCCCACATTGCTTGATTTAATAATATGATCTATATTTGTCTTGTCTGGTTTTGTGTGTGTGCACTGCAAAAGACAGACTCTTTGTTAACACTAGACACCCCCAGAAAAACTGCAGGAGGATTTTGGACTTCTTTATCATTCTAACTAACAAGCAGAAAGTACTCTTCTTTTGTCCTAAGTGATTAAGCAGGTCCTCTCTCAGGCTCAGTACATTTAGCTGCACCACTTTCACTTGGTTGTTTTGGAGCTATTAGTGGAGGAGGAGAAAAAGACAAGCAGAGCTAACATTAAAGCAAAAAAATACATATGTGCACTCTCTCCCCAAATGTCGCCAAAAGTCACTTATGTGTTTCTAGCAATCTTTTATCAATTGAGAACAGCACTCCTTCATATATTCAATTTTAGTTGAGTTCCAATTCAATATATGGTTACTTATTTAATGAGCAAATTGTTGGTCTGCAAGTAAGTAGAGAGCCCCATGTGAGCAGTTCTGAGACTTAAAAAACAGACTGATTAAGATAAAGAAAGAGAAATATATATGTATATGCATTTTAGTATTTGAGGATTAAGAGTTACCAGTCAATGATAAAGAAGGGCCAGTTTGTCTCCTGGCTGCCCTTTAAATATGTTTGCCTCTGCTTGGATTGGTGAGCCATGGGGCACTGAGGGAGCGGTCTCTGCAGCCCAGTCCTTACAGTCGCACTCCGTGGGCCTGATAATTCATATCATATGGCACCCAGGGGTGGAGGAACTATCTGCTGGATCAAAGCAACACAGTGTCAAACTGGGCTCCAGGACATCCGTCTCCTCAGCCACATATCCCAAGCTTAACCAAGCTAATGGGACCTCCCAGACAGACTAATGTGAGTTTGAAAGCCTCTAAATGATGGGAGTGGCAGGGCCACTACTCTGCCGTCTGAAAGGTTTAAATCTCGGATCCAGTGGATCTTTAAATTCCAGCAGCGGCAGCATGCGAAGTCAATGAAAAGTGTTTCTGTTTGCCTAAATGATAAAATGGCCAAGACGACTTTGAATGTGATATGATTGTTGGTGCCAGACGGGCCGGTTCCAGCATGTCAGAATCGGCCACCGCAGTGTCTAGAGTTTACTGAGAATGGTACGATTAAGACAAATCATCCAGTCAGCTGCAGTCCTCTCTAGCTAACAGGCCGGCCAAGTATGCAAGCAACAGCTCAGTACAACAGTGCTGTGCAGAAGAGCATCTCAGAAGGCACAACCTTGAAGTGGGTGGGCTGTTTAGTACCAATGGAGCATCACAGCATATCTAGACATTGGTCCATTCTTTTATGACCACTACCCTTTTTCAAATGGATACTTCCAGCAGGATAAGGGGGCGGCCACATTAATCTGCTGTGTCTGTCCAACGTTCATTTCAATTCATTTTCAATGAGAGCTGTCCGTTGTCTGGGCAGGACTGATGACAGGTCAGTCTCCGTCAGATTTCCATCCATTTTGACGGACAGAAAGTACAACCCAGGTGAACCTTTTCTTGTCACTATCCATTTAGCCAATTAGAGGCGTCCCTACGTTTGTTTCGACAAAGATAAAACGGACAACGCCTGCTATAGCATTGGGCTGATTGCAGGTTTTCCAGGTGAGTTTCTTATTTAATTTATGCTGTATAGCAGGGATCCTCGATCCTGGTCCTCCAGGGCCGTTAAGAGCAAAACCGTCTGACTGTACTTCTGCCTCACCCACCATGTTGATGTTCCAAAACAGCCCAACGGACAGAAATCTATCCGTCAAGAATTCTGTCCTAATGCGCCGTGTCATTAAGCGCGTACCTTCTCAAGATGGTTCCAGGAACATGACTTTAGTTGGTCTGTGCAGTCCCCAGATTTCTCTATAGCACCTTTGGGAGGAGGTGAAACAGGATGTTCGCAGCATGAATGTGCTGCTGAAAAATCTGCACGAGTCAGCATGGACCAAGATCCCTGTGGAACGTTTCCAGCACATTGTTGAATCCATGTCTTGAATAAATCAGGCTGTTTCCAAGGCAACAGTGAGTCCTACACAGTATTAGCTAGGTGTAACTAATTAAATGGATACTGGGTGTGTATATATATATATGCATAATAATATATATGTGAACATGCAGGTGATTATGTAGTGTTCCTCAGTATAAATCCCAGTCTGTGATATTTTCATGCCCAATATTGGATTAATCTATTATTCTATGATTAAATACTGTTAGATTATATTATACATGGTGATTAATGTTTTAAAGGCATTCATGTTCAGATTGTCAAATGGTGCATTGTTCTGTCAGACCAAATGCAATTTATAAAAATTAGCTGGACACTATCTTGACTAATGGCTATAGACTGGGCTACATATACAGCCTTGGACACGTTTTACAAAGCTGCTTTTTGTTTTCCAAACGTGTAAATAATGGTGCCAATCCAATAAAAGCTTGCTTGTGCTGAATGCATGAATATGTGGCATGAAAAGACAACAGAGTGCACATTACACGGGACAAGACAGGACAGTGCAGCGGACAGGACACAATGATCTAACCCTCTCTCAGTATAAACACATATCTCATTCAAATTACACTGAACTGGACACTGAACAGGACAGGACACACCCAAAAAATTTCAAAGCTTATTTCCCATTGGGAAAAACAACAAATATTTACCTGATCAAATTAATTCATTGTTCACACATGAACCAAGTTTATATAGTGTCCTATACAATATTTAACCTAGGCTAATTTGTTTTTCCACTCCGTTCATGTCTGAGTATGCTCAAATGTGATTATGAGGGATCCCTCTTTCTGGATGGTATTGGTAAACTATGATTTGTTGTTTGATTAATTGATTTAGTTGAAGAGATTTACCTCCTCCCAGCTGGTAAATAGTGCACTGGGGAACAAACCATGGTTCTACTGAAGGATAGAGAATATAAATCCCTTCCTAGTGATGCATGACTGCATTGAATGCATTGATGTCAAATCATAATTCAACTATGCTTACATTTGTTAAACATTACTATGCTCTCACCAGTAATGCTAAAGGCAATATTAGCTTATGGAAATGAGCTGATAATCTGTGTAGGAACAAGTAATTATTGTGTTCTGATAATTGAACCTTCTGCAACCTTTTCCATCATTTATCTGCTGACAGTTATTGCATTTAGGTTGCAGTGCCTTTGGTCTGTCGCAGATGCAACAAAAAATGTGTTTTCTTCTGCACAAAAGGTCATATCCCACACCGCCTCTCCTTTTGCCCACCGTTAAATCAAGCCAAAAGTACTCTAATTATTCAAAAGGCAGTAAACAGTTTGTCATAATGGATGTTCAACTTCCAAGTCATCTGTGGGGAAACGAATGGCATCCCCTGTCTCTCATTAGGCACTGCAGGTGTGGAATGCCTATTCATCAATGTCATTGATGTAACATTATTGGGCGTCTTGTCCACAATAAAAGGGCAGTGCAAATCCTATCACTTTTGTGTCTTCTTGACATCAATATAGATGTACGCTTATGACATATTTCCATGTTCTTGTCAAGAGTAACTAGGAACAAAGTTCATAGATGGAGGGATGAAAAAATGATGCTCTTCCATGGCATCAGAACTGAAAATATCTTAATGGGTCTTCTGTTCATTTTGACAGAGACGGAGAGACACATGCCTATGCATATTTGTACTGAAGATTAAGATCAGGATTTCAAATTTATTTTCATAACCTGCATATATCAAGTGTAATTCTCTACCATTTTGCTTTTTTTTTCATTACTAGTTATGTGTCTATTGATTTCTCATTCTGAATTTGAAAGCTTGTCTTTGCCCCGGGTGTGTAAACAGTGATGAAACACAGTCTCATTTAGTGAAGTATGTTTTGTAATTCCCATGCCCTACAGTGTTACGCACCTTCTGAAATAATAAGGTCGCCCTCTTGAGAGGCTGTTGTGTCCATGGAAGTATTATATTACCATTATGTGTCTGACAGACATCTACAATAGATGTTTTCTCAAGTGTGAAATTTCAAGTTGCCCACAGGGGTTGTATGAAGGTATTTTTGTAGCAAAACACCTGAGAACTTGATAGATGGAATTTACACTCAGAAAATATTCACACATCCACGTTCTACATGTGAAGTCACAAAACAGTTACATTATCCAATGGGTTTTGAAAGGATTTCATAAGCCCAAGAGGTTGTAGAATTTTCTCAACCAATGGAGGAATCCTTTAGAATTAGAGTTATGAGGATCACACGACAACGGCAATTTACAATTGTGCAAGTCAATATTTGAATTAATGCAACAGCAGCTGCAACTATGATTCACCTGAACATTCTGATGAAGGCCTTTGTGGGCCAAAATGTCAATGATTTGAATAGTGTAGAGTCAAGGAACAGTTGAACTAAATAACCTTGCCTCAAAAATAGCTTTTTGGACAGAAAACAAAACACACCAGATTTATTGTCCCTGGTTGTGTGGCTGAAGTATTTCAAAAACAGTTATTCTGCACAGTAAGCATAACAGAGATTTGAATGTATTATACTTGTTCTGTGGATAAGCCCATCTGATTCGTCAAACAGGGTATCCCTTCCTTTTCTTTGGATAAACTTGGATAAAACAGTGTGCATTCCAGTAGGCGTCACTGTGCTCTAATCCACATTCACCTCCTGTTCTCATCCTACTGATTCACTCTGCAATTTCTCAACAATTTAACAAAGAAATTCACAAATCATAAAAATAAGAAATACAACAAAATAAAAAAACTAATTATCAGAATATATTTCACAATTTAGTGAAATACAGATGATTACTGGATACAGAATGTCCATTAGGTGTGTGGCAGCTGATGAATTGAGAAGCATACTGTATTTAAATAGGATGTATTATTCATGAGAATATATATATTGTGGCAGACAGAGGGAGTTTAGGGGAGGAGAATGGAGAGAGGAGCAGTATGGGCAGGTTCCTCTAGGGGCGCTAGATCCCAGTGACAGCCATCCCCCTACTCAGCGGGATGCGAGGCAGCTGGGGAAGGTGAAAGGGGAAGGGCAGGGCCAATCGGAGCCGAGAGCGGCCCCTTATAAGAAGAGTAGGAAAGAGATGCATAAGGGTGTGTGACTTTGGGGGAAGAGGTATAGGTGTAACGTAGAGGGAAGAAAGGTGTGTCCCATGGTATGTGTCAGAGAGAGAGAGAGAGACAGGGAGAGGATAGAGAGAGCTGTGGATTACGAACGGTCTGTGAATCCCCCTCTGTGAAGAACGTATTTCCGGCTGGACTATACGCATGTAAACCCTGGACTATGCTTATCTGTTAACCCTGGACTCTGTGGCTAACCCTGCCTGTACCTGTGAAAGGTAAAATAAAGCTATGTTGTATCGTTAAACCTCGTTGTGGACGTGTGTTTCTCATCTCCAGCCCGGTGGAGACTCGGTTTAGAGACTGGGCTGTCAAAATATTTTTGTACGTTTCTGCTCCAAAACGGAATTTTTATTAAGCCCTTAATGGGAACAGGGCTAAAGGCCATGACAAGACATTATACCCTATTTATAATCATTAATACTGTGCTTGAAATGCTGTCATTGCTCTTATCCAAGTATAAAAATATGCTTCCCGCCCATCCACAATGACAGACACAATCTGTCTGCTGTTGAAAGTAAATGCTGTATTGTTGGTGACAAGGTATCAATGCTAAGTGGAAGCAAATGGCTCATTATGCCCCTTTCCACTGCCATGGCTTTCCAGTGTTTCGGTTTCAAAGTGAAGTACCTATATTCCTCTGGCTGTGAAGTGGCAGTGACTGACAGACTGAAGCTGATTGGAAGGTTTTACACAGTGAATACATGATAAGGATCACCTCCATGTCTCCATAGTGAGTATGGGATGATAAGATAATGTTTAGAGCAGCACTGATACCAAAAACATGCCATGGCTGAAGTATAAACGGGAAAAGAAATACCTTTGTGCAAACAGTTTGTTATGTTCCATGACACTTGCTTTTTGTTACAGACCTGCTATGGAGCTACAATGACGGAATGCCATGCATTGCTGCATATCAGACTGAGGCTATGGTTCCTTTGATCTGTTTGGGGAAGTGAAAATCCACCAAATGTCTGGCATAAACTTAACTGTCAAATAGATTGCACTGTATATTGTGAAAAAATAAGCAAACTATCAACAAACATTTGTGTTTAAAAAAAACAAAACAGAGATCAAGTGGAACTCAAGCGACCATAAAATGTGGAATATTCCAGTGCCAGCAGCAGAGCACCTGCTTTAAGTCAGACTTTATTCCTGTGAGAATGTCCTACCTCACTTCATTCAGTAATCATTTCCATTCAGCTACTGAGCAGTTTGGAACCGTCTAGCTTAACAGTAGCGAGCTGCTGTCCTGTTGTGCCAATTACTTTGCCACAAATGGTATTGTGCTATTTGCTTGAATCGAGCTCATAATCATGGTCTATAGGTAGCTGCGTTTTCATGCTGTATGGCTTTTAGCTAGACCTCCAGTTTATTTATAGTAGCAGCAAGGCCACTTTACCAACCACACTATCATGTGAGCAGCACTGACGTTTCAAGTGATGATCAAATGCACCAACTGTACGATTACCAGGTGATGACAGGAGTAGTGGAGGAACACATTCTGCCTGGTGCAGCTCACAGAGTCACGCTACTGGCTGCTCCCACATCTGTTTACTCTGACATATGATCACATAACAGTATACACTTACAGTACTAAATTATTATCTCTCTCTCTCTCTCTCTCGCTCTCTCAGGAGATACTATACAAAGCGTGCCACAGCTTCCCAGTGCGTGAGAACACACAGAATCCTCCTCACCCATGCGTCCTTGCAGGTCTGCATCAAAGCATAGAAATATTGATGAAGGGGAACTCTGTTTTTCTCTCTCCATGTGAAGGGAAGGGGAAATGCAGGAGTTTGTGTGTCTTTCTAAGCAATTATTTAGAGGGATATTACCTTTTACTCCACTGTTTTCCACACCCTCTGGAAGTCAGATATCAACTCACTAAAACGATGCAAGACAATGTTCACAACAATGTGAGTTCACAGTAATACCAGTCACGCAACCTGCAGATTTTCTGTGCCGACTGTGTGGCGATATATATTCAAATGAGGATCATTTTGACAAGAGAAATGAGAATCACAGACACACAGAATGTAAGTTATTATAATATGCCACCATCACATATTAGTTGAAGTTGTGCAAATGTTGATGGTCCAATGGAGGCATGGGGGACACTCTGCAGTCCAGGATTTCAAAGGGGGAACCAAATCTTCCCCAAACTCAATTTTAATATGTCTCTCTAATCAGGAAAGTAATGTATTTTGGTTCAGTGCGCATCTCATCATTGCATCTGTTACTTCCATAAGGTCTTTTTCTAAACGATGGTTGAAAAATGTCTATCATCAATGAACGTTTGTGACAGACCATGCATGCGTAGAGCGCAGTGGAGCGCGAGTCGGGTGTAGTGGAACATTTGCACATTTCTCCATTTACGTCCACATTCCACTGACGACTGTTTTGAAAATCTATCCGATAACGTAAAATAGGACGTTGAATGTCTGTAAACAGCCAGGTAACGTGTGTGAAGAAATGCAAAGTTGAGTCTCATTTAAATGCTATTATTGTGGTACTTCTCAATTCTCTATTCTCAATTACCAGCTTCACCAAATTAGGAGTTTTCCAATTTGTCATTATGACGGTTGCTTTGACCTGATGTCTGAATCACTTTGTGGTGGATTATTGTGTATACATTGTGAATGTCGTACTTTACCTGCCACGATATTTTGCAATCATATTTTGTAAATACAGTATTGTGAAATTTCACAATGTGTTATTGACTACGCTGTTTTTGTACGTGGTGATGTGTATATACACTATGATTGGTGAGGTTTCTTTGACCAAGTGACCCATCATGTGACCTGTCTGAAAGGCTTTTAATGGAGGTGACATTAATTGTATTTTGTGTCTGATGAAGAGCACGATGACTTGTTACTACATACCTGGTAATTGGTAAATAAATGTCTTTTTCAATGTCCCAATGATCCTCTTAGACAGTGGTTCTTATTCCTGGTCCTCAGGAGTCAGAGCTGTGCTGGTTTTACATTTTACCTGGTAGTTTACCTGGTAAATCTTGCACCGTTTTGCTACAGTGCAAAACATTTTCCATGTTGAACGATATGTCTGCTCCCAACGGTGTGAAATGTTTTGCAATGGCCTTTGAGATACATTTGATCACGTTCGGGGTGATTCTGCATTTTCATTGACTACATACAAACGCCTGTCACACGGATCTGCAATTGGCTCCGAGAATTCTTCACAGAGGACGCACAGAATCGCCTACTCAGCCGCCATAATAACAACCCGTAACAAACACTTTGCAACAGCACCTTCAACGCACTACCTTTTCCTTTTAAACGTCCTGTTTGCTATGTGGTGGGGCTATTGAACGCGCCCCTGGTGTCCCAGGTCTCATTCAGCAGGTGTCTACCAGGCAGAGTAGAACATCAGAAGGGTTCTGGCTCCTAAGGACCAGGATTAAGAACCACTGCTGTAAGGTAAGTTGCCCAGGGTTGTCTGAGGAACCACTGGAAGTTTGCTTTTCTTTTGAGTCAGGGGCAACCACATCCACACGGGCGGGCCAACAGACCTTCCAAGTGAACGCCACCACACGGGCGGGCCAACAGACCTTCCAAGTGAACACCACCACACGGGCGGGCCAACAGACCTTCCAAGTGAACACCACCACACGGGCGGGCCAACAGACCTTCCAAGTGAACGCCACAACACGGGCGGGCCAACAGACCTTCCAAGTGAACGCCACCACACGGGCGGGCCAACAGACCTTCCAAGTGAACACCACCACACGGGCGGGCCAACAGACCTTCCAAGTGAACGCCACCACACGGGCGTCACAACAAGCAAAAACATCACTACAAGTACCAAAATATTTGTTGGATATTTGTATAGTAACAAAGATATTTATGAATAAAACTAAATAATCCAGTTTATATCAAATGAACTAAATTCGTGACTGAGATGTTACAGGTATTGTAGATATGCTTCACCAGTATTTTTAGTTAAATCCTATTTGTATGCTAAATAAATGGCGGTTATTCTCCCTAGTCCTGCAGCCACATACTAAGTCCAATGCCAAATCCTCCCTGGCCAGCCTGTTAGTACACCATCCCTCCACAACCTAAGGTTTGCCAATGTTGTTGCTCTGAGTTATACTCACACTGGACCGGCACGCCAGGGGGAACATCAGTAACATTCTAACCCACCGGTGAAATACACAGGCCTCACATGGAGACAAAGAAACGAAAATGCGCAGTTCTTTCTCAACCATGATATCACTGGCACCAGCACTCTAATCCATTACCCGAGACGCCTACACTGGAAGGGATCTGTGGATGCCTGATAAACAGAAACAGAAACAAAGCCCTAACACACTGCCTACATTTATGTTTTCCCTGTCATTTCCTCTCGGTGGTTTAGGAGGAGGTGGTAGAAAATACAGGCCGTTATACAGCCTCTTTTTCTCTAAACAATTTGGGGCGCACGACCATAAGAAAACGATTTCACGGACTACTTCAGCACTTCAGGAAAGTTCGAAGACTTGCAGGTGGCTCCAGTGAGTACGGTGCCCTTTCTCCTCTGCGCCACTGGACCAGAGCGTCCCCATCACTTTCACTTCCACTCTCCCTCTTTTGTGCCGTTTTATTTCATGACAAATAATTCATTCGAGGTTCTCCCAAGCGGCATACAATTTAGAGTCTACCCATTCACCAAGGCAACTAATTATCCTACCGCTTTATAATTGGTCAAGAGCCATTACGAGATAGCTAATAAAAGTGGAAGTTGATAATGACAAGTCCGCTGTGGAGTGTCTGGATAGTTGTAGTGTGCAGAGTGGGTGGGGGAGTGGAGCTGTTGGCTAAGGAGTGACGCTAATTAGATCTAGACTCCCCGAACTCGGGCTGACAAGTCTGAGTGTCTCAGTCCTGTGGAATAAATGGGAACAGGTGTTGGCTTGAGTAGAGAGTCAAGTGCATCTTTGTCCTGTCCGCTCTTAAAGCATTTTCATCAAACAAATTTGGAAAATGATGATGATCTACAACTACACCAACTGGACCTCAAACCTGTGCCAGTTTGATTCCTATGTGAAACATCATATCAGAGGATGTACTACTGAATTACTGTACTTGATGATGCTCACTATATGACTTTTATTATATTAATATTTGATCATGAAAATATAAAAGAAGGAAAATTGGACCGGAACACAACTTTGCTTTATCACAATGTATCACACAGGGCAGAAACAAGGGTAGTCGGGGTGAAACCCAAGAGCCCCCCATTTAAGACTGTGACAAACATTTTGTATGGGAACATCAGTTTTACTTAGTTTCTTACTAATTAAGGGAGTAACTTGCTGAATTGTAGGAAATGGAAAATAATTACTTTTATAATCCTTGAATAGCCCTCCCCACATTACGCAGTCATACACACAACATTTGACATATAAGGCTGTTTTGACAAAGTGTAAAATTAACTAATAGAATACACTGCTGCATGTATCACAGAGGATTAACAGTTATTGTTTGACTTCTGTTTTCAATTATTATGCAGACTACACAGTTCTGATCACCCTTAAGCAGCCATTTTTGCTTCGAATCTTTGAACTGACCCTGTTTATATAGAATATTCAGCAAATCTGAATGCTTTCTGAATTAATGACAGCCTAATTAATGTGAGGAGTATGATGTGATGCATTATACTCCATGTGTGTGTGATTTACAGTAAGACATTGTATAAATAATGCACATGGCCACTTGAACACAATGTCTGAGGATGGCATAGTGTCTCATCTCTAAGTGGCTAACCGGTGTTAAGCTCAAAGCCCTATATCGTGTCACATTTGCATTCACAGTATCAGTCTGAAAGAGGAGTCCTATATACCAGGTACGTTTAAGTAGGCAGTAAGCTGGGATATGATAAGACGTATGAGTTAAAATGTTACCTTTATTTATAGCGCCCTCATGTAATTCATGAGCTGGATGTGTGTAGAAAGTTTTGTGTCAATCAGACATACGATCTAAGAGTCTTTCAAAGAAAGGTTTCTTTAAGGACGTGAATCACCATCTAACATACCATCTATTTCTCTCAGCAGTAGTCCACTCGAATGGCGGAAGGAGAATGCACATGTTTATCCCAAGCTTGCCCCCCTAGCCAAAGCCTACCTCTCTATTCCAGCAACCTCAGTTCCCAGTGAGCGGGTCTTTTCAACAGCAGGGGACATTGTGAAGGCTCAGAGCTGCTAATGCCAGAAAATATTGATATGTAGATTTTTCTCAAAAAGACGATGCCCATGAGGCGCTACGTGGTGAATTAAACTGTTCAACCGATATCTCATATTTCAATGCACTTTAATTTTACCGGGACAAAGCACACTGTTGATCAGCCAATTTGGCATTTTTGTTGGTCAATTGTCATATTTTGTCATATGTCGTCTAAGTTTAATTAGATTAATGATCAATTCTGTTATTTCCACTGTATAAAGAAAGAAGATTGTTCTTTACCATTGCAAGAAAAGCATTGCTAAAAAGATTTATAGTTCAGTCCGAAATAAATAATGGCAATGTTGTATAATCATACTATGTTATCATCTAACTTTTTTCATCACATCCCTATTTGGACATTTAGAAGTATATACTACACATTTAATCACATAACACAACATGATGTACGCTACACATAATGTAGCGTACATCAATCAGCAAGTGTTATACTGTTGTCATTGTGTGAGAGAATTCATACGTTATAGTGCTACTCAAAAATGTAGAGTAAAAACAATCATGTAAATTAGCACTATGGCTCAGGTGTTGCACTGTAGGCTAATTCTCAGCAGCTCAGGCAAGATATTCAAATTATTATCAATAAGTCAGTTGTTATGTAAATGTTTAGGCTAAATAAATAATGATTTATAGTGAAGACACGCAAGCGCAAAAGTTATAGCCCATGACATGAAAATCTCACTCCAGCCAGCTGAACAAAGTTGGCAACCCTGCACTAAGCTAATGAGTCAGTTAGTTGAGATGTCACATTATATTGACGAGCAAATAGGCTACAACGAGAAGGGAATAGGATGAAAAGGTTATCCATGGTTTCACTTTCCTGATGTGAATGTATGATGGAGACAGCGTTCAGCCTGGTAGTGAAAAGCAATTGGCTAATAGCTTCAGTTTAATTGTCAACAGGCTAGATGAAGCAGGCTAGTTAGCTATTATCACATTTGCTATGAGTACATGAGCCTTTGGTAGCAGAGAGAGAAGAACCTCAAGCCACATTGGGGTAAAGCAAGCTAGCTAGCAAGCAGCTAAACTGACCAGCATATTCTAATAGCTAATGTTACTCTTTATTTGCCAAAAATAAACAAAGCCATGATGACATTTAGTAATTCAGAGAGAAATGTGTGCCTGTCATGGCTTAGACAACATGGGGGCAATTTGCGTATGGGAAGGACTGACATTAGTTGTAGTTTCCCTTTTTATTGTATTGTATTGTATTGTACCCACTTTCCCTCAGCCTGCCTCATCTACTTCTACTTCAGTTAGTGTTGTCCTACGTTTCCTGTGCCTTTCGAAAAGCCTCAGAGAACGTGTGTGAACTTGTTGCTTTCAACAGTTCAAAAGTTTTACGTGACCAGAGTAAAAGTCAGCTTGATATTCTGTGGATATTTGAGCGCCACCTTTTTAGTTTTTTCAAAGGTACATTGCCAAATGCTACTTTGTTCCAGTGTTTAAGTGTTTTAGGGTAGATTTGACCTTTAATAAGGTAAAGTAGCCGATACGCTCGTGAAACTTATGTTAGCGCGCCCACACAATAGAAGTCTCTGATTTATTTAGAATATAATTGAGATGCACTGATTGATAATTGTCCGATTTCCGGTCGCATGTGATCTTTCTAAAAGGTTATCTTGACATTTTTAACTTTCTACACACACACACACACACACATATACACTTCATTCATCCCCCAAGGATTCTATTTTTGGGGCTGGGGTTCTCTGGTTGGGGTGCAGAGTTAGACAGGCTGCAGCTCCCCTGGAGATAGGGGTTGAGTAACTTGCTCAAGAATACTTTGAGAGTTAATTTCTCCGTTTTCTTTCCACGTTGTATTTCCTTTCCATTCACTAAAAATATATATACTGTATATATATATATATATATATATATAGTTTTAGGTTTAGTCAAATATAGTAATCGTGCAGTGGGCCACTGGAATGGGGGTTGACCACCTAGAGAGTGGAGTGCAACTCACAGAGACGCAGCCCTTTGACCTCTTACTTTATAGTGGAGAGGAGTTAATACTTATAAGTGAATGGATGTCTATTCGGATGTTTGACATCTTTGCTCTTTCGTGTGTAGCTGTGTATAGTCTGGTCAGTCTAAAAGAGAGACAAATCCACAGCACCATTGAATAATTCAAAGCACTCTGCCATCCATTCATCCCACCTGCTTTAAAAGCATCTGACTGCACTATTGATCTGTTTGCCTTAGCTGTACCCCATCGGATGTGTATTGAATGACCAAAATCAAATGAACAAGATTGTTGAAAAAATTATTTTATGCTTTGAACCTGATATAGGAAAAACATCACAATATTTTATTGGCCACCCGACACAAACAATTGGGGATATTGCCAAACATTTTAAAGGTGTAAATCAGAATGACACATTTCTCAAATGGGATTGCATCCTTAAACTTAAGCTGAGCCAAGCATTGTCATTCTGTAACTCTAAAATAAATATAGGATAACTGCAAGATATCTATCCCCTTAGTATTATGGGATTTGAGTCCCTTCTGATTCAAGCCAGATGATTAGTATCGGATTCAGGTAATGCATTCAGGTCTGAACTTGCCTTAAGAATAGCTGAGTATGCATATTTTCCCATCACTTTTCCCATAAACACAATTTTGGCTGACATGAATTTTTTTCCATGCTTTTAGTAATTGACTAAAGGTGTCGTAAGACTTCACTAATAAAACCAAGCAAGCACTGTGTGTCATTCATGTTATGCAGTGCCACTGAAGGTGTCCATGTCAAGATCTGATGCCTCCATTTAGACTAGTTGATTAACTGTGAGAACAGTACGCAGGCAGGTAACGTATTCAGTGAGTCAGTCGATGGTGGTGGCTTTAACACAACCATGACACCATCTGCACAGGTAATTGGTTTTAGAGGAGCCCCAGAAAGATGCTCTTAGGAAACAAGTGACTGGCTGGTTGCATCTGCCATTATAAGGAATGCCTCATAGGGCAAGGGATTTTATTGTTATTAAAAACATTTATTTCCTTGGAATGCTTCAAATTACTGATAATACATTTATTCAAGCATCAAATTGCTTCAAAATCAATTATATATTTTATGTACAGCATGTTATCTCCCTACTCCAGCCATGAGCTTTAACCTGTGCAGAACCGTTGATACAACAAAAAGAAAACACCGACCCCCAAAGCTTCTTCAGACGGGTCTATCTGGAACCCTCAGGCGCAGTGCCACACAGTTTTGTGTAACATTTGTGTAAAAGTATGTTTAACGGTCATATTCTGTATACTTGTATACCTGTTTTTTGATGGGCTGCAAATTGTAAAGGTATATTTTCAGTGATCTACAGGGGGGGAAAGCTAGTTTGCATCTTTTTGTTGTCTTCTCTTTTGTATGCACCATGTGCCATGTCTTACATTCAGTAAGTGTGATATATTATTTAGAAATGGGAAAAATCACTGAGAATTTTAAGTTAAGATTATTGCAAATTCCCCTTCAGATTCAATAGATGAAGCTGTGCCACAATAATTTTCTTCACTTCATGTTTCCCATTAAAAGAAAAATAATAAAGAAGCGATTCCATGTTTCTCCCGAGGCACGGACGAGTATGTTTGACACAATGGAAACTAAACTATTTGTATCAGAGACATTTATATCCTGAATATATCATGGTTGATGACTAAATGAATAGAACGTTTAATTTGTTACGTTCATTCACACTTGAATATTGATTTCTCACACACTGTGCTAATATCCTTTGAATCCAATGGCACAGCAACTTTGCATGACTCTGGAATAAGTCCATCTACTCATTGTATTCTTCCCTACATCTATACTGCTGGGCTTTGAAATGATGGCCATGCTCCAACAGGGGTCTGTGGGAACGTGTTCTGGTTTACCCTCTATACTGTTGACTTTGTTGTGTCATTGAAATATATAAGACAGTAAATCTGGGGTCAGACAAGAGACAGGTGGTTACAATCTAAAGAACACTAGTAAACTACCTGATTTAAACAGTCATGCATGACAAAATGAGGAATGTGACATTGTGTGTGTGATTAAAGTGCCTCTCTGACGACATTTCATTTGCTACGAATCAGCAGTGCTGTGAGACGCTGCTGATGGAACAATGCTGTGTTCTCTGCAGCTCTAATGCTGGGGGTCATGTCTTGGTTTGTAGAGTTTTACTGAGGAGAATAGCAGGAGCCCAACAGGGTAGAGATCTCCATCCTAAGATGTTATCACATTATATTAAAGCACTAAAAGTAACCGGGGCTGAGAATCTGCAATGTCCCTAAGAATGACCACAAGTGAATCTTCTGCAAAACATGTGTACACATGATGTAGAGCAGTGGTCTCCAACCATGGGGCCATCGAGAGCCACGTATATGCAGGTTTTAGTTCCAACCAAACAGTACAACGGCTGATTTCAACCATTAGCACACAGAGAGGAGGAACTAATCAATGAAATCACCTGCTGTTGTGTTTGGCTGGAACAAAACCCTGCAAATACATGGCTCTTGAAGGCACGTGGTTGGAGACCACTGATGTAGAGTATGCATAGAAGTACGCACATTATGACAAGATTATTTTTTCACTAATCTGAATATTGCATTGAAAAATATGGCCACAACTTATGTGCGTTTACATCATTTGTACATGTACATCTGGGCCCAGGGCTGATATTTTTCAATTAGACATGCTTTATTTGTTTCCTACTAATTTCCCCAAGGAGTTAAGTACGGTAGTAAAATTACAAGGGAGACACAGCCATTAAAGGTACTATAGCTCTGTCTATCTTAGGACATAAGATATGAGGAGCTTGATAAATGGAGGCTGCCCCCATAACTCAAAACTTTGTTTACCAGCATTAATTTAGCAAACCATGTTCTTCAAACAGAATCCTGAATCAGTGAATCTTATATTAAAAAGCTAAAAACTGGAAAGAAAACCAGAAAATAACATTTTTGCACAATAGAGATTTTTGGTAACATGCTCAAAATGAACAAATATGATGAAAAGTATGTCTTGAAATATATCGACCATGAGCGGAGAGTAAAAGCAAAACCACCATCTATAATAAAGTGAGACCAATATTCAATAAGATGACCTACAAGATATTTACATTTACATTAGAGGGCAGAAGTGGGAGCTAGTAAACACTAAACTCTCTCGCTGGGCAAATACTGTGGAAAGATTCAGTCACCACAGCCACCTGGAAAGAATCCACAACATTTATACTGAATTTCAAACGTACAAACAATACCGCTACCCAGTGTCATAGGTTAAAGAAGTTATAATAGAAAATACAAATACTTTACTACCGAGTTATTTATAACCAAAAATAGTCTAGTGCTATAGCATTTGATAACAAGAACTTAGGACCAAACGAGGGCAGGACAAGACGTGTGGCTGTTGTACAGACGCGGTTATTTGGTTGACCTCTCGCATCTGCACAAATTGAAGTTATGGTCTGAGAATCGAGACATAAGTTGACCTGTTCCTCTCAAGTTTAGCATCAACATGTCATCTCCGCGAGAAATCAATAGCAATACGGTCCAATTCTCCACTGTGCAACTCCAAACGCCGGCTTTCAGCCACAGAAGGCAAACACGTCGTCACCCCAGCATGAAGAAACAGGATCAATATCCAGGTGTGTGTTTGTAAGTGGCAAGTTCAAGAAAACAGGTGATAGAGTGGTGACAAGCAAACCGCTGGTCTGTAAGGATTTATCATGGGCTTCATGTTTTTACTGAGCGACGGAGCTCTTGAGAAGATAATTAGCCTGTAAATGAGAATTGATCCTCCTCTGTCAGCTGGTAATGTGAATGTGTACAAATGTTTAGGGACTGTGCATGCTTGGCTTTGACAATTGGTTGCTATATTTGCATTCGGTCTCTTTGGACCGTGTTTTTAGATATGAGCTGCGTTTAGAAAATGGGCACCACTGCAAAGTCAAATTGTCCCTGGCTTCGATGGGACCGTCGTATCAGTCCCACCATAGGAAGATTAAGAAAGCTCCGCCCCTTTTCTGCTCAAGGTATCATATTAGAAGGAACTTTTGAAGATGAATAAATTCACGAGACTAGTGGTGTCCTTTAGTTATTAGGTCTTACTAGTGCAAATTGTCTCTAGTTAACTACGTTATTAGGTAGAGTTGTGGGAAACTTTTTTTTATAGGCTATTGCATTTTAGACTATATATTTGTTGATCTAATCAAATGAAATCTTCCCATCTGAAATTATCATTAATTAATAAACATTGCCTGAAATAACATGGCGCTACCACTCACGTCGTTATATCTGTCATCTTCTGTCATCTGATAGCAAGTATGAGTTTAAGCCCGGTTGATAGCTCATGGTCAATACAGTCGATATCCAATATCAGTATCAGTGCATGACTATTACCAACATATTGATGTGGGAGTAATGATTAAAAAAAATATATATATATGTATGGCTGTGTGTAAGGACGGTCCAGCCCACTGAAAACATAGCAGAGGAAATAATAGAAGAAGATCATGTCACAGAGATTCTACTTGTCAGCACAGGTGCCATTCCCCATTTCTATTGTGGCACACAGAGGAAAATGTGCAGAAGGAAACTGAAGTCATTATTTCAACACATAGGTATAAAAAAAGGTGTATCATAGCAATCAAAATGTTGAAAATGTTGAAAATACAAAATCGTCATGTCCAGGTCCTATTAATGTAAAATGTAAAAAATGCTTGATTTGATTATTTCCACTGTAAATCTTAACTGCCTCTGATCAGAGAGTGAATTCCTTTGTGTGACACATCAGTGACTCATGGCAGCCTCCATGTTGTCTCGTGTGCTTGTAGGCTGGATGATGTCCAAGCTTCTTAGCCTGGAGGTGACAGAACTTTCTCTTTGTGTCCCTGCAGGGTAGGCTGAGGACATCGGTTGGCATTAGACAGGAACAATCCCTTTACGGTCTCAGGCAACTTTACAGTGGCCATATAAATATTTTATGATACTGACCTTTTTAGTCCACAAAAGCTATTGTGCAAAACATTAACAAATATCTGAGCGGTCAGTTCATCACAGATTCTCCACCAGCTGATACTGTCACTTTGACAGTTGAAGTTTAAAAATAAATCTCTCTCCCAGAATCAATATGGTAGCTGTCATGCCTCCATCGATTACGTTAATTCAAATCTGTTTGACCTACTCAAAGTTTTTTCTTCCCTGTGGCTTCAAAGCTTTGTTAAAGTCTTTTAATTAGCACAGCCCTACATAGCACTATAGTGATGGATGGTTTGGTTGATGGAGCTATTATGCAGGTGAGACAGCTCCAAGCCTTTAATTCAAGGAAACTGTGTGATAGCTGTGCTCCGTTCGTTGGATTCTGTTAAGGAGATTTACATTTTTCAAAACATTTACAGGAAAAGGGGCAAAAATGTGGCAGCTAAATGTGCAGGGATTAGGAGATTGGGACTACTATGGCAGTAGCAGCTCCAAGACAGGTATTTGTGTCGTGCTAATTGTGGGTGCCATACAAGACAGCATACTGCAATAGGTTTGGAAAGCAAGTCACTATAATAGTAATTGTAAAAAAAAGTATTGCTATTATTACCCTTTAAAACACATTTTAATTATGAAGCGGTAGTGGCACCATCTTGGAGAACCAATTCAGATGATCTTCGTTGTCTGTCTTGGCTTTGAGATTTTAACAGCAATGCTCATGAAAAGGAGTAAACCTGGTAAATAAAATCATAGATTTTCTAAAAAGAATTAATTAAATAAATACTAACTCTCTCTCCCTTCTGCCAGCATTCCCTCTGCAGACCTGCTAGTGCACACTAATTAAATGCCAGAAATTAATTTGAGTGAAACACAACATATCAAGACAGAGAATGCACAGGAGGAGACTACCACGCGGTCATCTGTTTATCCCTGTGCTGGTGATTATCAGCAGTTAGGGTTGCCTGCGGAGGGATTTAAATATTAGGAGGCAGGGGACAAAACGGAGCAAAGATTAAAAGGCAGCCCTCCCTCACGACTGTCCTGGGAATTGACCGCTCGGGCCAGGGTGGGCTAAGTGACTTGAGTTGGAACTAATCTTAACTAAAGGAGCTGTTCCGCTGTGGCCAGAGCATGGTAGATGGGGGACGTCTGCAATGTAGGGGAGCGAAAGACAGCTGCGTGGATTAGGTCCGCTCAGTTGTAAAAGTCAAGTTGAGTGGCACAGATAAAACCATGGAAAGACCACTGGTCCGTGAACGTGCAGAAAACAAGTGCAGGCTGCAATGCATGTAATGCATTCATTTGATTTGCTTCCCTGTTTGTGTTGGTTAGGCTTTTGCAGGTGTAGGGACTTCAATGAGTGCATGGGATTTATTGGGCACGGGTGGGC
>OMOT01078638.1:0-19768 GCA_900312575.1 Acanthochaenus luetkenii
ATGGTAGGTTACCTGCCAACGCGTCTGGAAGAGGAGACAAACTTCCCAGCCAAACTCCCACAAAGGAAGAGACTACAGACACGTGATGCACTGTCTACTTAATTCTACTCTCTTTCTTCTATGTTGTCCAACACGTACCTGATGACATGCAGGGTGGGGAAGAAAGGCCTCTGATCCCTCAGCCAACCAATGAAAGCCCTGGTTCTCTGGGACTCTGCAGTGTCCAGCTCTGGGAGCAGGTACTGTTGGAGAGGAACGACAGTCAAGTGGGAAGAGGAGATTTCATCTAGTTTCCTTTGACAATTAAGGTGAGGGCATAATACAGCTGTATATGGGTAACCATTGTAGAAGTACATGCTTGCTACACCTCAAGACAATTTGTTTGCTATCCTGCAGTGCAGGATTTCCCAAAGTGGGGGACTTGTACAGTGACTACCACTGTAGGTGCAACTGATATGGCTGTTTTGGTGGTTCTTTGATTCTAAGAGTGGGACTGGTGGAACATGAGGTATCCTACCAGGTTCTGAGGCACGGCAGCGTAGTTGGGAACCCCCAGGACTTGCGTGAGGAAGTTGGGGTTGCAATTCCTTCCAATCCACAGATACATCACCTTTTGGGATAGGAGTAGAGTCAACAGTAAAGAAATGTGCGCATATTCAATACACATGCACACACAGAGGCGGTGTTGAGCGCTATGGCTCTGACCCTTGCCGTCCTTCCTATTGGTTGCTTGTAATGTTAGACATGTAGGAATTGATGCCTCTACTGTTGCACTCATTCTGAATCATTCGGAATAAGCGCTTCACTTCAGTGTGTAAAATGTACATTTAAATGTACATAATCCTCGCCAGCTTGTAGATTCCAATCCAATCCAAGTGCTTTAAAAAGGAAAGATCCACCCGTAAACATGTTAACAGCTATTGGTTCATTTTGTTGTTTGGTGGTGTATTTGTGGTATAATGTAGGAAATCACTAACTGAAGTAGAAGCAGACAAGGAACGTTGAGGGAAAGCGTGTAAGACTATACGAGGGTGGATTTTTACTTTAAGGTTGAACCAATAGTAACACCCATTTAGTATTTCTGTTAGTCTGTTACAAGTGCTCATTTCAAAACCAGGACTGAATCCTCCTCACCGATCCAGCGTCCATGAGGAAGGCTCCCTCCCTGCTGAGCTTTTCCACAGTCAGCTGCTGTATCCTGGGCTGAGGGATGGTCCGCTCATTGATGTTCAAAGCCCCCTGAGGATGGAGAGAGAGAGAGAGAGGAAAGAGGAGAACATTTAACAACAGAGGGATACTTCAAAATGTCTGTGGGAGACATTAAAATGGAGCAACAAACGCAGATATGCAAACCCAACATGACATCTTGCCTTCGAGTTGCACGAAGCGAGACTTGATGTAAAAAATACACCCGTCTTATCAGTCTAGATCACAAAGTGGGGCTGCAACAGAGAAGAGTGTCCATCCACACTGATTGAGACGCCATAGATTCACTAATTGCTGAAATCAAATTTCAGTCTTGGGTGTGGTCACTGGCAGGAAGCGACAAATTGACTTAGGAGCAAAATACTAAACTTGCTCCTGAACAGCAGCGAGCGAGCGCTCCGCTCACAAACAATGGCTGAATCCCCTCACCAGCTCCACCCCCACCCAGAAAACGAAGAAGTAGTCATTTCGGTCCAAGGAGGGTGCAGTCTACTGGCGTCATGTATGATTTATTTAGTACTGAATTCCTCTAAATTCAAACCGCTAACTCTCACTGCCTAGTGCAGCTTTACTTGTTCATGAATACAAGAACACATTTCACGCAGTATGTCCAAGGGAGAGGGACACAATGTTCTACTTAGTCTCTGGGCTGAAAAGTGAACAAACCTGCTAACAATGTGTGGGAATCAACATTTCTCCTCTGACACCTGCATGATAAAGCCTCGTTACCGCAATAACTTACAGTATATCTATTGCTATAACATGTGGAAATGAGCATTTAATCTCCCTCACCTCGTCGGTCAGGTCATCGACGCGGTAGAGAGCAGGGTGGATCATCAGCATGATGTAGACCAACGGCTGGTACTTCAGCTGACACATGGCAAACAACCGGTCATCCAGCCTGGTGCTGGTACCCGTCCTGAAGGCTTTCTGCAGGGTGCACACAGACGGGTAAAGTGATCAGTAATGGTTTAACAGAGTGGTTTAGGCAAACAGTGGAAGGCCAGGGAGAAATAGAGGTAGAGGTTTAAAGTGCAGAACATGGTGCAGTAGAGAGCCAACTCTAAAGCGAGCCTTTGGCGCATAGACTGGCATTGTTCTACTTTTTTTTGTTGCTTTCTGATGTTCTTATCAAACCTGCTGTGTAATGTGCAGACCTGTTTGAGCAGGGCGAGAACGTAGAGCGGGAAGAGTTTGAGGCAGGCTGGGGCCAGCAGGCCGGGCTGCTGGATGGTCAACACAGACTGACGGTAGGATACCAGGGAATCTACAGCGGCGTTGGTCATCGCATCTCTGGCATCGCCGAGACTGGCTGACACCGAACGGTCCACGGCTGGAGAGAGAGGAAGGACACGTTTCAAGACGTCAGAGGTGTGGCACTCTCAGGTTATCTTGGAGTCGCAAGGAAACAGCATTTCAATGGAGTCTCAGTTCAGTGACAGCTAAGACCAGGCACATCTGATTGCTCCGCACGTGATGGTTACTACGCAACCAGAGCTGTCATCGCTCATCATCGCCAGCTGTCAGTGCTAATAACAGTGAAGTGGATGAAAAGTCTGCTATGATTATAGCATCCAGCTAGTCAAAGACCATTTACCATGACAATACACATTGGAGCGCAGTCCTTTATCCATGTTTTATACACACACCAAACTCTGATGCTTTATATGGAAGAAAATATTCTTGTTGAAATGATGACTGGTATAAAGGTAAAACCCATAATGGAATATTGCGGACATTTTGAGGTTACTTGCACAACTTTGCTTGAAATTTGTCAGACATTTGAGGAACTAGGGCTGCGCACTATTGACCAAAAAAAGAAATGACACATGTGAGCACAACTTGGTCTACATCATTTGTTTTTCAGCACAAAAATGTGATGCTAATGTTTCGGGTTTGGACAGTTTGAATAAAATCAACCACTTTTCTCCCAACATGCAGTTTGTTTTTGTAGACCAGGTATTCTGCACAGCACCAGAATATCTTGTATCAAAAGTCTAAAACACCTTTCCGTCTAAGAACAAAGAAATAAAAATCAGCCTGTTTGCAATTTAGAAATCGAAGCGTTCCATATTGTGATTTCAAGATGTATTTGATTAATTGTGCACCCCTAGTTTTCATCTCAATACAGATGTCTGATATTTGTATGTAGAAAAGTCCCCCCTTTATGCTGGATACAGTGTGGTACATACCCATGCTAGCCAGCAGTCCAGTGACAGCTTGAACATCAGCCCCAGCAAAGATGTCTGACAGAGAGTTGACCACAGGGAGACACATGGTGTGGACACGGATCCTTCTCTCTCCTGGAACAAGAGAAATAGGCCAATTTTTAAAATGACCTAAAACTGTTCTTCCTTCCTGGTTTGTTAATGTCGTCTTTCAAAGGGATGAACAGTCTGTTTCCCACTACAGTTGAGCTTGCTGTGGAGAAAAACAGCTGACATTGTAAAATACATTCTGTTAAATTCCTGTAAAATTACCTCTTTGTAAAATTCCATGATATTCCAGAAATTCCATGACCAGTGGGAACCCTGGTTATGTGTGTGTGTACCTTTACTGGAGGTGTAAAGCAGTGCAGCCTGGAAGGAGACGACCTGCATGTCCACCAGGTTCTCTTCAATGGACATCTGAACAGCAAAGCCGGCATCCGGATTTACGTTGGGAAGGGACAACAAATCGGTGGAGCGCACAAAGAAGTTTCCATGGAACGTGTGGATGGACAGACCTGCAAAGAGAGAGGAAGTCAAAGAAACTGGAGAGACAGTACCAATCTAAAACACTCTCATATGCACAAAGGTAGCCCAACAACAACAACCAAAATCTATGTGTCTGGGGTCTGGAGTCATCTGGTCTTTTTCAGATTGATTGACAGAGCTCTTACTGCAAACAGCCATCAGTCAAATCTGTATGTATTCAGATGCTGAGCAGGCTGTATCGCTGCTACACACTGCAGTAAAATGGACCTATCTTGTGATTTATTAAGGTGTTAAGAAAGTTATGAAAAAGCATACTGTATATCCCTTCTACAAGTCGGATACATTTCAGGATGCATGTGAATAGTGTCACCAAAATGTATCTGATCAAACACTTCTGAGCAGAGGGGCTTTAAAACAAAAAAGAGCAAATACCCATAAGAAACAAATGGGAATTATACATCCACAAATCTGACAATCTGAAAAAATGACATCTCTGTATGTCAAATACAAAAAATAAAATCACATCTGTGAATGTGTCAGGAGGAATTCATTTCTCCAGCTCAACTTAATCTCTTGTGCCAACTGACCTTTGGTGCAACGTATCCTCATGACGGCCTCAAAGCCAATCTTCCTGGTTAAGTATCTCTTCAGATCCCTCTGGAAGCGCTCAACCTGGGAGGGGTTGTGCTGGTGGTGGTAGGAGGGGTAGTAGTACACGCTCCCTGCAGAGTATCTGGACATGCAACCTGGGAGGTAGAACGCGGACGAGGAGAGGTGAGGCAGGAATGAAATGCTGATCATCTTATTTTCAACATGATCAAAATAGATTTACACCCGATTCCACTCCTGTTTACACCTGTGTCTTGTCAAAAGAAAAAGCCCTTCATTTCCATAAGATGTGAATGTGCTGGCCGATGAGAGACTGTGTGCAGCTAAAAATCACTGCGCAGCGGATGAATAAGTGGTTTCTCTGCTGAAATAGTCCCAAAAATAAACCTGGCTACATTAGCAAAACAGAGTTGGTCGACCGAAAAAACTTTGTGTATTCCTTTAAGTTTCATTATTAAACTTTGAATGTTAAACCTTTGGAGGAATACAGCAATCCTAAAATAGAAGTATAATGATAAATATTTAGAAATTATTATTAATGAATCTCACCTGTATCATATTATTTAGACTTTCTATTTCATATATAACTGGACAGTAAATCATAACTCATGAGTCTGATGGCAAATCTTAACTAGCAATGCCAGGGCACAGTGCAGTGTACCGAGCAGTAACAAGTGGACAACCAAACGTCAATAGACCCCACGCCCCTACCCCTCCATCTTCCCCGTCCCATCCACCCAGTCTGGGGTCAGAACTCACATAGCGATGCCAGGTCGCAGTACTGAGAGCTGAGCAGGAACAGATCGACCGACACCTGCTGGCCAGAGCAGTCCAGAGCCAGTTTCTTGTAGAAGTCTGTAGCCGGGGATAAGTGCTGGACGTCCTGGGTGGAAAACAAGACAATGAAGTACTCTTTTATTTAAAAAAAAAAAGTTATCTCACTGGTGGTGGGCGAAGATGAAAAGCTAAAAAACTGTATCTAATGCAATTAAGGTGTGAAATAAGTTGTCAAATCCATTCTGGTGTGTTCCTGTAAATTGACCCGTTTGTAAAATTCCCTGACATTCCCTGTCTGATATACACCTCTTAAAATTCTATGATATTCCAGAAGGGTGACAGGGTGGAGCCCAAACCATTTGGTTTCAGAGTGCTGGATCAACTTTAACCTGCCATGGGACATGCCTGGAACAGGTTATCTGAGGTAGCACAGCAACATCTGACAATCAGTCTGTTTGCAAGACGGTGCATGTCGCATTTTAAAAGCCACCCAGGCCGATCAGGGTTTCTGCAGGTTTCAGAAAGCCAAATGTAAGACTGTTTTTTTTGTTTTTAAATGGCCAACAGCAGAAAAAGGACATCATAAAATGAATTGTTATGGAACATAATATCCAATTGTGTTTAGTATTGAAGATGCAAAGAAAAAAAGAAAAAAACTTTCGCATATTGTACTACCAACCCTGTTCTGTATTAATCTAAACGTGGGCATGCAGCAAAAAGAAACCTGCCATTGTATGGTAAATTAAATAATTGTATTTAGGACATTAACACTTTTCAAGGCCTTAAATTTAGATAATTCATATACTGTATATATAAATAACATTTTAGATGTCTGAGGGCGGCACGGTGGCGCAGCGGTTAGCACTGTCGCCTCACAGCAAGAAGGTCCTTGGTTCAAATCTCTCCCTTTCTGTGTGGAGTTTGCATGTTCTCCCCGTGTTCGCATGGGTTTCCTCCGGGTGCTCCGGTTTCCTCCCACAGTCAAAAGACAGTCAAAAGACATGCAAATATATGTGTTTGTGTGTAGTGTGGTGCATGGTGTGATGGGCGGCAGTAGCTCAGGAGGTAGAGTTCCCACCCCGCAACTGCAAGGTCGGCGGTTCGAGTCCAGCTCCTCCCGGGGGGGAAATCTGTTGTAGTGTCCTTGAGCAAGACACCTAACCCCAAATTGCTCCCGTTGAGGAGGTTGGTACCTTGCATGGCTGCCTCCGCCAACGGTATGACATGTAAGTCGCTTTGGATAAAAGCGTTTCCTAAACGCTGTAATGTAATGTGTAAGTCGCTTTGGATAAAAGTGTCTGCTAAATGCCGTAATGTAATGTAATGAGGGAAAAATACCACACCGTGACTCTTGATGAGCCTCATCAACATTTGTAGTTCTACTTGTATTATTATAATCATCTTCAGTATTATTATTATAATATTGTGAAGATTGAGCAGACCTACTACTATAGCTCACTTACCTATCTGCTGTCTTCAAGTAACATATTCCAAGTGTTTCTTACTTGAATTAAAATGTCACCTGGTTATTTTTCATGTTGAGTACAGTACTTTTAATGAGCCTTGGGTCTATGAAACCTGTTGTATAATGTCCAAAACACATATGTGTGAACGATGCCCTGGGAAAACCTCACCATCTGAGCTCTTACCTTGGCAGATGCCCGCTGGTTGGGGTCCTCTCTGGACTTGAGGGTCCCCACCCCGAGGGTAGGTAGCTGGGTCTGAAAGACAGACATGCGCCCCCCGGTGGGCGACAGCAGCTTGAAGGCCGCCTGCAGAGCTGGACCCAGGGCAGACTGGGTCTCCATGGTCTTCTCAAATAACTGTGGCAGGCTCTTCAGCAGATCCTGCACAAGCTGGAAAACAAATGCAAGGTTTGAAACTCATTTTCTGTGACGCTCTATTGATCCCCAACAGAAAACGTGGAGGGTTTCAGTGTGTTGCTCAACAACACTTCCACAGCATGAACACTTTGGGTCATGGTGGATCAAACCTGGGACCTTTTGGTTCCAGGACAGTCTCTCTAACCACTAGGCAACACTACCACCTTGTCATCCATGAGGGGGAAAAGGGACAGAATGCAGGGGGAAATTTCCGAATGATTCAAGCTCTCTCCAACAGCGGAGGCAAAATGTTCTGAATGAAATCTTGCATCTAGATATTGTTTTTCTTCACAGCGCTGGCTAGAGAAATAGAAAACACATGGTTTGTAGGCAAGAAAAGTGACGCAAAAAGTGCTTCCAATGCTAATACGAGTGAGACAGGCCACACCCACATCCATCCCTGTAGCACATGGAAATGTTATAGTATAATTTTAGAAAACTCAATATACAATTATACAGCGCAGCTTGAACCAAGGTGAAGTTTCTTACCTCTTTGCATTCATTGAGGTTTACTAGAAGGCTGTCTGGTGTTGGTAGAAATATATCTGTGGAGCGGGAAAAATACAATAAAAAACAAATGCAGTCACACACACATCAACAGTACCACATTGATGAGATTGATTACAAATGTGCAGCTATCTTGAAGTGACTCACTCAAAGAACACACAAACAATAAATAAATACAATTAAAAGTAAGCCATTGGTCATTATACAACGAAATGACTTGATGTAAAGTGACATTGGTCACCAAATAATCGAATAAATCCAAAAATCTATTTGATATTTTCTCTCACAGTTTGTATTTCTCTCTTAAGTTGTGATTCTTCCCTTCCTCTAGGTGGAGAAGATTTCCCAGCAGCCCCACTTTGTGATTTAGGCTAAGATGGGTGTGTTTTTACATAAAACACTTTACATAAAACACTTGCCTTATGCGGCTTTAAAAAGGGCAGAACATGGGTCACTTTCTGATTATTTATTGGTTCTGGATTTCCGCAGTGAATATTTGCATACAGCTAGTGCCCTCGCTGCCAGCTGCCTCTCACCTTCGATGTCAGACACAATCAGCATCTGTGGCTGAGAAAGTCCCTCCTGTAGGTTGTAGAAGTGGATGGTGCTGTCAAAGGTGATGAAGCCTACTTTTGTCCGCGAGTCTCCTGGAAGCCTAGAGCACGCACGCACACACAGACACACACATAAATAAGGTGTGACAGGGATGACCTTCTTTCAGCTGCATCTAAAAAGTGTGAGCCCCATTTGAACACTGCAGCAATCCGTCAGACTTCTACTATTGAACTTATGTTGAGGAATATGTCTAGCAGCCGGTCAAAGTGACACAAAGCAGAGCTCTCGAAGACGCATTCCACAGCCAGGAAAAGGAGAACAATATGGGGAACTTCTTGAGGATCAAAATGCAGTTTACTGCTGCTCGTACGAAAAAAACTATCTAGGGAAAGCACTAATGTGGACCATCGATGATTTGGGGTACTTTGGGGTTTTCGCCGCAGCTAGTCCATCAGTCCCCATTCTGGTACCAGTTTAGGTTCAAGGCAAGCGCAGTGAGTGGAAGCAATACTATTCTTACTTGTGTACTTTATTATGATAAAAGCAGTGATTCCATATATTAAAAGTTCCTGGGGAAAATCTAGCTGAAATACAGTATGTTGTGTATATTTTTTCCTGTCTCTAGCAGCTGTGGCAACATCGTCAGTGTGGAGGCCCGCTGCCGGCGAATTGATATAAGGAAACATACCCTCTAAATATAACCCCTATTAAACAAGTGCATTTATGAATGATAACATTCTGCCTAGGATAAGTGATTGCAAATAAACGTATGCCTGTATATCTACACATATGATAAGTGACATCTCAAACATCCGAGCCAGGTTTCTACACAGTCCCTCCCCCTGGTTTAAAAGCACATCAGAGTTACATTAGATCCTGTTGTCTTCTCAACATTGATAATAACTGAGAATATGATGATGTACATACGCATTAATGTTGTCCAGCAGTGACTGGCAGACCACATTCAGGTACCCCGTCTCCACTGCATTGTGGGATACGTCCAGAACGAAGAGGTAAGCAGCAGGCTGTGGCGGTCTCAGCTGAGGGCCAGAGGTTTCATAAGGTAAGTCAAGGCAAACACGTGGACATTAACGCAAACTCAATCAACAGCTCACCACATCATTTCACAAGATCCATGCAAACACTTGGACAATAAAGAACTTAAAACAAACGGAGGTAGTTTTAAAGAAGATAGCAGATAATTAATGTCGGTGAATGCATGGGCGTAGGAAGCATTGAAATGTGGGTGGGACAATCTGGTCCTCCCCCAGAACAATTTGATCAGAGTAGATGTAATCTGTGTATTCTGGTGCCTTTTAAAAAGGTGGTTAGATACTAAAATGATGGGTACACTTTGTAATTTCATCCAGAGGACGTGGTTGATCACATATTTGAAGATATTAAAAAGCTAAAAGTACAGAAATTGATTTGATTACTAATTCAGAGCCATCTTTAATAATAACCACTCCGTTTATTTACATTTGAGGATCTCTTTATGCTCGCATGCAAGTGAAATTTCTTTTAAATGCATTTCTTTAATGTTATCAAATCAATGAGTAAAGTGGAGAGAACAACTGTAGTCAAAGTGACCCTATGTCAGGCTATGAAGGACCACTAGGACCGGAGGTCCGTGTCACAAAGCTACATTATGTTGTTAGCCAGTTATCTTTGTTGTTTACACACACATGACCCTGCACTCCACATTAATATTTAGGGCAACATTTCATGACAAAAGGCATCAATATAACAACAAACTGCTACCTTTCATGAAAAGCAGTGGAATCCAACAATTAATTCATAAGTGGCAAAGGTTTGTGTGCGTGTGTGAGCAAAGCCATCAAGTTAGCTGGTTAACATAATAGCTTTGTGGCACAGGACCCTGATAGACATTTTTGGGCAAGAAATACATATTTGCAAAATATTTCAAATGGCAAATAACATATCACTGACTTAAAAAGGCAGTTAAAATATTTTAAAATACATGATACTCTCCTGACTATATTGGTCATATGGTGCACCTTGACTGAAATGTTTCCCATTGATTTGCATAACATTCTGAGATAATAGTCTGCATCACAAGTTATTCTAAACTGTCCAATCCCTTTCATCCCTCACCACAGCAATGGAACTCTCTCCACTGTCCCTTCATTCTGCCCCTGACTCTGACTCACTCTCAAGCTAGATTTGTTGAGAGGTGATGGGAGTGATCATTATTTATTGAGCAGTATATATTCTTTCACATTGATAACCATATCATCATGTCATACACAACTGACTCTGAAGTACCAGGCTGTGACATTGCAAATTTAGAGTGCCCAAAGTCCCAAGCAGTGGGCCACAAATATCTCCTCAAAAAGTAGAATATTAGTCAACTAGCACCTAAGTGTAAAAGAAATAATAGGGAAGGCGACAGACCGACTTACTGTGACGTGTTGCGATTGTGTATGTGAAGTGCACAGTAAATAAATAGTTAAAATTGGTTAACATCTAGCTAACGTGCAGAGAATACTCATATCATGCACAAGCGAACCTGTGCACGTGAGCTGAGCTCTCTTTTCAGAGCTAATTATCTGGAGTGACAGAAATCAACGCCGCGCTCACGGCAACTGCAAACCATTTTGTGACCCATTTATACACAGGCCAGCCAGGCCTTTATTTGTCAAAATGGAGAGCCCCTGGCCATTACAAGGGACTCGGCTGTTAGTTAGCTGAAGTTAACTGACAATACCAGTGACCTACTTTCCTCTTCTTTGAAAAACCCCCCAAAACAATATGTCCATGTTGTCTGGGAGAGCAAACATATCAAACCATGAGATCGTCTGCCAAACAATAGACCAGTCTAATCTACAGAAACAATAAAAACAAAACTTGCCTCCCTCCTCATTTTGCTAACGTTGCTCTTAACGTTAGCTAGCGTTAGCACTTCTTACATTACGACATTTAGCAGACGCTTTTATCAAAAGCGACTTACATATCATCATATACATACTACATCATATCCACTGAGCCACCGTGCTTCTTAACAGTTAGCTAACCAAACAGCGAGGCTGCCGTCAGTGTTTATCAAGGAGGTTTTGCATGTTGTGTTGCCTACATGTCAACACAGTCCTACCTGCAGCTGTCGGCTACATACAGCCTGCAGAACCAATAGACTGAAGTACACAAGATCAAAGCCACATCATGCATCACATCTCTTCCTCCACCTCAGTGCACTGAACGTTTTTGTGGTGACACGGTGACCCACCTTAACTCACTGACTAGCTAACTTTAGCAGCGTGCTTGTGTGTAGGTGCTATGCGAGAGTCTGCCTGGATGCAAGATAGGAGTGAAAACGTGGTATGGAATTTCATTGATTAGGGCATTCTCTCCATAAGCAAGCGGAATGGATTAGATAATGAAGCACTGACACAGCACTCTGAAAAGATAGTAAAAGTGGGGAAGGGGTCTAAACTAATTATCTGTAAAAATAAAAGGGGGTGGGACATATAATAGCTTAAATCACTTGTACAGAGTGGTTCCTCTTTATGTTAGAGATACTGAATGATGATGAACTTCAAGTAATTATTTTGATGTATATGCTTGGAGATTAACTCATTCATATTAATATGCTGAATGTCAGTGTAACGGTATCATGCATGCTGAATCCTACCATGTATTCTGAGGGAGCGATGAACTCGATGGTGGCGTTCTGGACCTCGGGTCTTTTGTGTGGCTCTCCGTACGATCTGCTGACTGGGTTGTACATGAACTCCTCAGGAACTGCAGCGAGAGAGACACACACGCACATACAATCCAGTGAGGTTATGTGAGGCTACTGGTTACTTTCAAAGTCTGTACTATTACTTCTACTACTAACAGTCAGAT
Organism: Acanthochaenus luetkenii; assembly: GCA_900312575.1. NCBI lineage: Eukaryota > Metazoa > Chordata > Actinopteri > Beryciformes > Stephanoberycidae > Acanthochaenus > Acanthochaenus luetkenii. The sequence continues at coordinate 12,098 of OMOT01078638.1, forward strand.
CACAGTAGTATTACACACACTTTCCAGCTAGTTTGTTGGTTCCGGTCTGAACTTTCAAAGTAAAATAGCTTGTGACTAACTTGTTGACAAGCTTTTTCAGAGAAATAGAAAGTACCAAGTTTCAAATTCAAATCTACCTAATTGTCAATTTCAGGTCATCATAACCAGCGCCTTCAAACTAAAAGGAATTTGACTATGAAGGGTTTGTAATTTTTTCCACTTGTTACTTTGTGGAAATGCATTTTGTTGCTGAGCTGCTGAGTTAGGACTCTGCTGCCTAATGGCTGGGACTGTTGCTGCCTGGCAACATGTGCTCATTGGGAAGTGTTAATAGAGAATGGTCTTCCCTTTCCATCTCCTTCCACTCCTCACCATCATTGACCCGGAAGCAGAGGTTGCATTTCCACCTCCTCTGGTCCAGGAAGGAGACGAAGGGGTTGATGTAGGTTCTGCAGGAGCGACACCTGACGATGGTGCTGGACGTCACCACAGGAAGTTGCTGCACAGGAGAACACAGAACAAAACCAACCGCTGTGACATTTCAGCATAAATGCCTCGAGGCAAACTCAGTTTCTTGTCTACAAAAGGCATTCAACTAAAGGGTTTCTTCTTGCTCTACAAGTCCGCCTCTGTTGTATGTGTCACAGATAGCACAGGAATGAGCAACAAATCATTCTGACAGCGAGATTTTAGTCAAACCTTAAATACTGAGAAGCATCGTCAAAATGAGCCTCACAGCCATTTCTAGTCTGGTCTATGTGTTTTATCTACAGGACCACCGTGCTTCACATTCACACAAGTAAAGCATATTCACACCTAGGAGCTGCCCAGTACAACCAGTCTTCAACTGTGGGCCACTGAGCAGCTCTACTGCAGCAAATTGTGGCCGAGTGCCTTGCTCAAGGGCACCTTGTCAGTGATTGTCAAGGGAGAGGAGAGCATAATTCATTCACTTTTCTCACCTAGTGTAAGGATTTGAATAAACAACCTTCCTGTGACAAGCTACAGCTGTGTGTGAACAATGCACTATTGGTTTGAGTGTACCGCATGCTGTGGTACCGAGAGGTCTTTGAAAGGGTGGAGCAGCAGGCCCAGGGGCAGCTTGGCTTTATTCAGCAGAGACTGGGTCTGAGGGATGCTGGTCAGGGTACAGCGGAAAACCCTGGAGAGACACAAAGACAGAAGATCATAGCACTTCAGTCCTGCACATGGAGCTCCTGTTGTTCTTGCTATTCTACGTGTGTCAGTATTGTGCTAAGGTTGGGCGACTGGATAAACACATCAGGAATCGGCATTGGATTGAATCCATCGGCAGCTAGATATTCCATATTTTGTGCCAAATGTTTAAACATTACCTTAATCTTTGGCAATTTCTAAATGTAGCCTAGTGCAAAACACTGAAATGGAGATGCAAAAATGATGCTGATTGAAAATGTATTTGGAGGCAACACAGAAGGCAGCTTGAACACAGCTGACATTTCACAGAGCCTTTCTCAGAGTGTGCTGGTTTAGTCCCATTTGAGCGTCTTGTGTTTCTGCTTGCTATCGGGAATGCACAATGACCTGATACTTGGTCAGTTTTTTATTGAATGCAAGGACTTATACAATCATCTAAAATGTAAAAACACTCCCTGAATTAGGGTTGTTCCGATACCAATACCAGTATCAGAAACGCCTCCGATACTGCCTAATATGCTGGATCGGTATCGGCAAATACACAAGTCTATGCACTGACCTGATATCACATAATGTATCACGGGATGGTAGCTCATTAATGCTAACACAGGCAAACAACAACATGTGCGGTGCTAGCGGAGAGTGTAACGTTAGTCAGATATAGCAAAATGTCAGCAATATTTTACACTGGAAAATACCACCTATAAGACGGTGATGTGCGCAGCATGCAAGGCTTTAGTTTGGAGGAGTGGCACTAGTGTTGCCTTATTTTTTTGTTTACTGTGTAGCTGCTGCTCTTTTGTTTAAACTGTAATTGTAATTCTTGTTTATTTAGATAGTAAAAGAAAGATGGCATTCATTCTCTGTATGCATTTGTTCATGTTTTACAAAGGGTTTAACCTGAGCCAGGCCATACAACAATGATAGCAGTCATATCACATCCATACAGGTTTAGTAGCATACAGCTGTTAAAAAATAATAAGAAAAACTATATATATATAAATATTATTTTTTTAACGCATTGGTATTGGATCGGTTCTCGGTATCGGCCGATACGCAAGTTCAGGTATCGGAATCGATAACATTCATTACAAAGTTTTCACATTCAGCACCATGAAATATCACAAAATTCTACTTCACCAAAATTCACACTCAGTATCAAATCAAATCAAAATCACAAAAATTACTCAATAAAATAACAATAATGATGAACAACTTAATTATTAGCAACTTTACAAAATGTAAAAGCATTAACACATAACCACAATAATACTAATATTACTAACAATAGTGATAATTAATATCAATGAAATACGTGTGTGTAGTATGTATTTATGGTGGTATGCAAGTTGCTTTGGATAAAAGCATCTGCTAAATGCTGTAATGTAATGTAAATAAAGCTCAGAATCAATATGAAGACTGTACACAGTAGGCCATCATGACTTACTCTGGGTTGCAGTTGATCTTCTGCAGGTCCTGGGGCAGGCTGGGCGTCGGGGCAGGGACGGGGCCTGGGGTCAGCAGGTTCCTCTCCTGCAGCAGGTTGACCACTCTCAGGGCCTCCGGAATGCTGGACCGGAGGCTCAGAGCTGCCAGGGAGGGGCTCAGCTGGGCCGGCCCTGGGCCACCAGGTGGCTAGGAGAAAGGGTAAAGAGTCAGCCAGCGAATAGATGCACACATGCCATTTGGTGGACCTGTTTACCAATGTGTCTTACGAACTTGTGAGAGCGACATTATTTAGTGTGAAACTCCTAACACTGGCAGTGCTATTGCTATGCACTGTAGGTAGGGTTTGACCAATATAGATATCTACCAATATTCAATATGCCAAAAGATCACAGTGTTTCCCCCAGAACGTTATTCTTGGCAGGGTGGAAAGGCCTCTGAAACAGCATTTAGAACAAAGGATGGTGAAACTTTCCATTTACACAAATACTAATGACATTGCTGTTGGGGTTAGCAGCTCCTTAAAGCAGGGTGACCCACTTTCAATGATTAAATTAATAAATAAGGTGCAAACAAAAAATGTCACTACAGATTTTATAGATGTTGATGTAATCCGGAAGGAACCTCCATCATATTGGTGGTGGATGACACTAGCTGGCTGATATCCCTTGGCAGGCCAATATCGGTCAATATGTAATAAAAGCGGCAAACTGATACATCAATGTAACTGTATAAAACAATAATCATATGCAGGCGTGAATGCAAGCACCGGTTCACTTGTTGAACTTCAGTAAGCAGTGAAAGCTTATCATATATTTAAAAAAGCACACAACGTGTCTATTCAAATATACCCAAGCATATTCTGGTCTACTTTGCCTCTGTAAAGAATGCACACAAGCTCCTGTTAAAAAGCAGCAACTTTATATTTCTCTACAGGCCTGCACAGACTAAGGGTTTTGTATGTGTGCTAAAAGAAAGACAAATGCATGACAGAAGTGGCAGAGCATGTCACTCCACAAACAAAGAGAACCAGCAAACTGTTTATGCAAAATGCTCCAACAGTACAATGTCAGAGCACTACCGTGTTATCCCATCTCACCTGCTGGTATGGCTGAGGTGATTGGGTGTAAGGCTGCATGGTGGCCTGCAGCGCAGGGTGCATGGGGGAGGCGGCGTTGGGGGGCGCAGAGGTGGTCTTGTACCCGGGGGGAAAGGAGGGGTAGTGGCCCATGTTCTGACCTGGGGGTCCTGGCTGGGGCGGGCCAGCTGAAAGAGAAAAAGGAATAGAAATCAATTTAGTGTCATGTCAGTGGGAAGAAAAGCCAATCAAAGCCGTTCAATAGACGCAGGCACTGATTATAAGTAGGGTTAGTCATTACAAATACAATTCTGAATCCATAAGAAAAGAAAATAATTGTAATTGTTAACAGCATGCCAGAACCGACAGGCATTGAAGGGCTTTGGGATGCTCCACTCATGTAATCACGCTGCTCATGTTGTCATATTGATGTGAAGATCAATGCTACAGGTGCAGAAGGAATTTACTATGCTGATTTTAAAAAGGGAAAGGAAAATAAAAGGTTTTTTTTGGAAACACTTCATTTCCACCAATAATCAGCATAAGAATTGGTATTGACAACTGATAAGAATTTGACAAGCAGAACCAGAAACAATGCCCATTTACCAATACACAATATCTGCTGTAACTGTCCCTTGTACCATTAAAGTTCTCGTAAGAGCTTACGCATTAAGGAATTTATTTTGGAACTGCAGCAAGCATACAGACAGACAGGACAATAGACTTAACTCACAAAAGACAAATACGAATCAAATAAATGTCATTGGGCTGACATGATGACACCAGTCTCTGACAGAAGGCACAGAGACCGACTTCCCTTTAACTCCCAAGAGGGAGAAAACTTCCCCATGAATGTTAGAGCAGGTTTAAATAGACTTCTGCTCCAAATACACAACCAAGCGACAGCAGCCACGATATTATTCAACACTACATTATATACTTCATATTCACACAAATGACAATTGTTCCAATTCAGCCACTACCTGACACTGTGTGAACATCTTTATAGACCCAAAACACCCCTGCCATGAATGGACGTGCCCAAACACTGGCGCGATGACGTCATATAAATACGGCCCGGAGTACCCCTTTAAGTATCAACCACAAAGAAGTGTGGCAAGACTGGAACCTCCATTCCCGAGAACCCTTATAAGAATGTTTCGATTTATTCTTAGAATTACCGATGTTACATTACATTACAGCATTTAGCAGATGCTTTTATCCAAAGCGACTTACATATCATCATACATTGGCAAATTGCTTAATGTGAGCAATTTGGGGTTAGGTGTCTTGCTCAAGGACACTACGACAGATTTTTCCCCAGGAGGAGTTGGACTCGAACCTCAAATCTTGCGGTTGCTGGGCAGGAACTCTACCTCTTGAGCTACTGCCACCCATTACTATTTGCACCATGGTAACAGATACATTAATTAAATAAACAAACCCATGCAGACTTCCCGCCCCATCCGAGTGATCTTTCCTGCAAAACAATAAATTATGTAGACTGCCAACAATGCTATAACTACTATTGTTCACTACACACATCCGTAAACTACATGCAAGGTTCCAAACTTTATTGCCGACACCCGATATAATACCTGGCGTTCAAGACCAATAAAAGAGGTGTCTTACAAGGCACTGAGTGTATTAATTAGTGAATGTACAGAGAAAGGGAACGTTCGACTGGAGGGGAAAAAATATATAAATTGTCGCGTCAGAACAATTATTTGCACTTGCACAAGTGCTCCCAAATATATTTTGAGGTTGCACAGATAAAATTTTGGGAGCATATGCGACCAAAACGGTGACAATTTTGAGCCCTGCAGCCTTACCCATTTTGTTGTCAACATGATTGTAGCTGATTGGGGCTTGAGGGCCGTTGCTGGCCACAGGTCCTGTGTCAATGTAAACAGACATGGTGTGAATAATTTCAATGGCACAACCCGTTACGATTTAAGCTACAAGAAATTAAAAGGATACAAAGGGGTAGTAAAACAATACACTATCGACAATGCTGGACAAAACTTGGAGAAATGGTCATGAAGGGAAGTGGTGTAGGTTGTATCAAAGAACTAGATTATCTAGACACATGAAACATATAGCTGTTTGGTGATCATAAGTAGATTTATGGACCAAATGGGAGATGTGGTGAGGATGAACAACAGAGATCAAACTACAAACAAGAAATATACCAGAGTAGGGATGCACTGACACTGAGAAATCACCAAGCAAAAATAGGATGTTGGAAGATTTGCCCAATACTAATGTCTAATAGAATAAGCCACAAGTGACATTTCAGAAAGCAAAAAACCAGCAAGGCCTAGGGCCCGTTAACGTCATGATCTGGCTCTTGTTGCACAGTGCAATGTGTCCCAAACGAGACGCAGGGAGGCATCGGAATTCAGAACAAATGTATTAACATGGACGTTGGAGTCGACATTCCTGCGTGAGCGAAAATGACGTCATGACGTACATGCTGCCTTCAAAAGTGACATTTTTAAATGAAAATGGAAATCGTGTATTGCTTATTGGGAGGGGGGTGGTGCATTGTTTTGTTATTTAAATATCTTTGGTACGTACTGATGTTCATGGTGACATATAACAGATGCTACAGGACCTGTAGAATTTGTCATATTTAAAATACAATTAAAAGACGACCTGCCATATTTAAAAATCCTACATCAGTTTCACCACATGCAGTACCATATAATTCCAATGGAGGGAAGAAGGGTGAAACTGATATAGGATTAGATGCCATGTATTTTTAAATATGTGGTCTTTATTTTTTATTTATTCTACAGGTCCTGGATCATCTGTTAAGCTAGATGTCACCATGAACACCAGTACGTACCAAGATATTTAAATAACAAAACAATGCACCACCCCCCTCCCAATGAGCTTACAATATTTCCATTTTCATTTCAAAATGTCACTTTTGAATGCAATTCACTTATGATTATCTGCATATATGAGTACACATATCATATAATGAAATATGAGGTGTTTATAGACAAGTTTATACAGTTTAAAGCATTCGAAATCATGAAAAAACTGGTTTAAGAGGGTGTTTCCAAACTTTTGACTGGTACTGTACATTTAGTTTCGCCACAAGCCAAAAAAAAGCCGCAAAGTACAAGCCAAATGAAATATGTACCCGCATTTGGAGCTTGGCATCAGCCAATACTTACAAGAGTTTCATATTTGAAATTAATTAAAAAAGATATATCAGTGCATCCCTGGATACAATGAACAGCAGCACAGAAAGGACAGGATGAGCACCACAGCACTAACATAACAGCGAATAGCTATTGACAGACTTAGCCACACCTGGACATTCAATATCCCCCTCCGGGCAATCGGGCTCATTGAGGGAAAGAGTGTTGTTACACTGAGCTGGCATGGAGAGGAAGGAGGGAGGGAAACAAGGCAGGCAATCAGAATAAAAAGGGTTGGTTTGTAAATGGACGTACTGTCCCTGCTCCAAAGTAACAATACCACGATTGTTACTCATAGCATTCACACTTTACTATCAGCACAGATCCACGATACATTTGTACTTCAAACATACCATTAAGGCCACCGTATATTCGGACTCTGTAGTGTGCAAAGGCTTACTGGCCAAAATAGTAAAATTCTTCACACACTGTGTGACCATCTGCAATAGGTCTAAAATATGACGCGATTGGTGGAAATGTGTCTCCATTTCCTTTTCCAGTTTTTTGTTTTTGTTTTACATATACGGAATGTTCTAACATCTCTGGGTCAACTCTATCAAAACTAATCGTTTGGAGGCTCCGTTTGTCGAGCTTGTTAGAGGCTATCTGCACCTTTATGACCACTGAAATGTCTCAACTGGTGTGAAGCGTAAATAAATTAACAACACAAAGCCACAGTGAGTGTACGAAAATGTGTATGTGATGCCAACAGACAGATTTCAGAAACGTACCATCTGCCTTGGGGGGTGGAGGGGT
>OMOT01078638.1:22658-36787 GCA_900312575.1 Acanthochaenus luetkenii
CCCCCATCGGAGGCCTGGTCAACAGGGGCTGGCCTGAAGGAGCCTGGTAGGAAGTGACTGGGGGGCCGGCTGGAGGAACAAGTTGGTATGGCCCAGAGTGGTAGAGTCCAGGTCCAGGGGGCATGGGAGCCTTGGCCTGCATTGGGTTGTATGGAGCTTGGTGAGTCATGCTGTAGCCGACCCCTGGTGGCTGCTGCAGCGCTACTGGGTTCAGTGATGGACCTGGAAGACAGAGGAAGAATAATAAAGGCATGTTAAGAGAATCCAGGTCAAAGGTTAATGATCATTAAAGAGGATGGACTGGAATATCGACACAATGACCACATTTGAATAGTTATTACATATTTACTGTTACCCAAAACAGCCCATTGTTGCTAAAATGTCACCAAAATGCTGATGGACAAAAAAAATCTCATCTACTTTTTTAATTATTCAATTTGAATCTAAAGGCACAGGTCAAAAAGTCAAATTTGAACAGCAGATGGCACAGTAGGGGTAGAGATGGTGAGTGAAATGACTCAAATCCCCAAATGACCAGTGAACTGACACAGCCCAGGGTATAATCTCTTTACCTGGATTTACTGCACCATGATCTGCCCTTAGTGACAGTGAGTATGGGGCTCGGAGCCATGTCAGACCTACCTTGCTTGAACACAGTAGGCAGATATCAGATACAAAAAGAGTACTTTGCTTTTCCTAATCAGATATATTGACAACTTCCCTGTGTTGATTAGCTTAAGTAGAAACAACCTTCAAAATAGAATACTAGGATTGAATGTCATGCAGATACTGAGCTAAAATGGGACACTTCTCAATCAGCAAAGATTGACGAAGGCACATAATCCACCTCAAATATTTGTCCTTCCTGAGAGCAGGGAAATCTCAAGCACTAAAGCTCCTGTCCAATCAGACAGTCTGGACGGGGACCGGGAACACCTCGCAGCCAATCATAAATAAGCTCATTCAAATGTAAACCAAAACAGAAGGTAAAGGAAAATTAAAATCAAGTATCAGGGAGTCAATCAGCATTACATCAAACAGAAAGCTATCAGTGGGGGGAAAAGAAAGAAAAAGAAAAGAAAGATTAATTCACATTATTATTTCTAATAAAACTGATGGCAGGGAATGGTAAGCACTCAGTTAATGTATGTGATTTGGTGGACGCTTATCCAAAACATTTTATAATACCGTGAGCGTTCATTCTTGAGTTTCTTTCTGTCGTCAAATTGTTTTCAGATTGATCAGAGCTCACGAACACAGCGGGATTAAAAGCCTTTAATCACCTGTCTGATTCAAGGGATATAAGAAAAGGATTAAGGGGAGAATGTAGTGAACTAGAGTTATCCACAGCTTCGACAAACGACTTTGAGGTGATGTAAATTTGCGTTGCAGTTGCTTCTTCCTCACAGGACAAGAAAATGCCTCTACAGGCATCAGTTAAAAGCCCTAGAGGCGGCACACAATCACACCTTTGTCAGCTGTAAAGCGAGTGAATTTCGATATGTATCTGTTCTCTTGCATTGTTGGAAACCCAATTGAAATGCGTCAGCAGTCTGAAACGGGTGTAGGTTATTGGACGAGTCTGAAGAAAGTTCTTCAGAAACATATCTGGATCATTCCCAACGTGCCACATCTAGTCAAAAGTGGAGCACAAACACGCCAGGGCTCCATAGCTTGCTGAAAATCCGTATTGTACAACAGCGATGGGACACAATACTATTGACCATGTGATTAGTCCCTGACAATGAAACTGCCCCACGAAAAACCCTCAGCAGGCAAACGTCACAGGACCCAAGCCAACGCTAGAAAGAGGTTAGAAGTGGCAGGAAAAGACCCGTCAGTTTAAAGCTGGCTAGCCGAGTAGCGCGTTTGATCGCAGCATCACCCAACGTTGTGTTTATTAGGTGACACCTGACACATTTGTGTTTACCTGGCGGTTGGTTTGTCATCTTGACAAGCGAAAGTTCTCGTTAGCAGACGTTAGCTAGTTGGTAGCAATGTAGCTACCGTTAGCTTCTCGACTGCCCTGTCCCTTCTGACTACTGTATTGGTTGCGTCTTCACGCTACTAGCTATGGTTAGCGATCGAAGTATCACTAGCTCAATATGCAGCTAACATAAGCTAACTATATCTGACATACTAACTGCTTGTTCAACGACGTTACTAACCTAACCAGTTATCAAATGGACCTGTAGGAAGACCAATCAGGTCTTTTGCTATTTAGCTTGTTACTAGCCGAGTGAACTGGCTCATGTTACCTAGCTACCTTGCTCTGCCGGGTACGACTGATGTGAATTTACGCCGCTACTATTACTCACCATTCGTGTATGTCTGTCCTCCTCCAGCCCCATTCGGAGGGTTGAACCCCGTAGTTGACATCTTGAAATAGACACCGTGATCTAATTTTGAGATGCCTGGTTGTTGAATGGCTAGCTGCGTCTTTAGCTAGCTGGCTGACTGGAGCGGGTTAACGTAACCTGACAACGATGAGATGTTCGATTACAGCAGCTATGTCGCCGTCCCCTAGTTTCTTACAAGTTAATTAGCTGACTTGTTGATTATCACAGGACCATGGCTAGAGTCGATCCCCGTTCAACTACCTACGGGTGTGGGCCTTGTCAAGATAGTCGTGTGAGACACTTCTGCTCTTCCACAGGAAGTTAGGATCAACCAGCAGGATCGACGTAAACCTCGTCGGGCATGCGCAGTGTGTACACGTGGCATTTCCTCTGGTGCTCTGGATTTTCAGTATACTGGAAACAAGAGGAGAGAGTGGAACACCTCCCGCTTCTCCATTCAAAAACATTCTCTCAATTGTGGCGGAAACAGTAAAATATACACTACTATATCCACAAATGGGTTTTTCTGAAAACCAGAATGATTATCAACAGCAGAGCAAATTGGATATAAGTGACTATAAGATAATTCACAGACTTTTTTTGATGTGTTTATTTATTAGGTACAAAATGTATACATGTAAATAACATAAATATATGAATAAGCACCGTGGATAACATATAAAGTATAATAAAACACATATTTCCAATGTGGTCCTCAACTTTCCAGGATAGACAGCAAAATGTCACAACCCCTCAAATTTAATTTATGTACAGCTGGTCCGCCATATATTTGAACCAGTCTATCCCAGTAAAATATTTTGGTGAAATGTACCTAGGTAAATAGTGCAGAATTTCCAAAATGACACGAGAACTAACCGTCTCAATTCATGTTTGTTCTCCTACCGGAAAGATTATTGTGAAACATAAACAGGAAGCGGCTAGGCAGAATTTGGGAGTTGTTGGACAGCCATTGCAGTGTCGTGGCTCAGTAACAAAACACGAAAGAAGAAGAAGACCTGAATTTGCAGGCTGTCTTTTGACCGGGGACCAATTTTCATGATTATTAAAGTGAACCCACTTAGTGAATTCACCTACGCGTTACTAACGGGTAAGTTTACGTGTAAATTATCTCACAAAAAGGAAAAGAGTGCGTGTGAACGCTCGGCATCTCTGCTAGCTTATACGGATATCAAGTTATCGTGGCTGCTAACGATGCTACGCTAGCATTGCTAACACCAAGTTGGCTAACTCGTTAGCTAACAGGAAGCCTCGAATTGTATGTAACGTTATAATACACGTTTTTGTTTTGACATGTACATAGTTGAAAGAGAAAATGTGCTCTCGTTTTCACAGTTTTCCGATAGTATGTGAGAGCCAACGTTACGTGTTCTTCTAGCCAACGGCTGGTCAGCTAACGCTAATGCATCGCTACTGGACCCTGTTGATGCAACGTCGCCTCCCGGAGAACATGACACGTAGCTAGTCGCTTCTAGCTAGCCAACCTGTTAGCCGGCCTCAACCTAAGCTTAAGAGATTAAAACTAAACGGGTATGTTATACTATGATCCGACCATCATCATTCAGAAAAAATGATTTCTTTTAGATTTTCATCCAGTTGACGTCCTGTTGATTATACGTTGGCGATGTGTATGTAGCTGCTAATTAAAGGTTACTAGCAACATTGAGTGTGATTATTATTTATTCACCTAACGTTGCACACCTTTTATTTGGTGTCTTTATGGCAGTTTGCTACATGGCTTGATTATGGATTCACGGTTTTGAAATTATAATTTGTTCACATCACTGAAATAACGCAAACGGTAGGAACTATATATCTTTTTGGAAACCTTTGCGCCCCACATTCTTAATTTTTGATCAATGTTTCAGATATAATTAGGTAGTGTTGCTTTATTCTTACAATATCTACATAGTTAAGTTTGTTATTTTAGAATGTCCCTCAATAACGAACTGTGAGGAAGTCAAAAGTTAGAAGGCTGGCAGTGAATGAACTGACTACTGTATGTTAATGAAGGCCAACTGTCAGAACCTGTACCTTGTTTGAATTGAAACAATTAAACTCCTGTCTTCCATTCTGTTAAATTTTGTTACTAAAAATGTACCTGAGGTAATGGTCCTTAACCTGCCCGACGTATGTGTCTATGTGAGGTATATCTGAAGGCATTATTGGCGTGACCATTTTTTGTTTTGACAATCAGCTATTTGTGATGTGCCTGCTGTTCACAGTGAGTTGAATGTATTGGCCATGCTCGTTGGTCAGTTTGCACTGTTAATACATCCACTTTACATTGTAATGTTAGTAACAACTTCAGATCCTTTGGAACCGGTCATTGTTGCTGTCTGTTGGTGAACATTTTCATTGTGACGGGCTGGTTAATGCATGTTGTTTTGTTTGCTGAACTATCAAGCTTTGATAGGGTTGTGTGTGAGCTATGTATGAGCCTTTATTTGACTGTGGTTGTAGGTTTTCTGTCACCTGTTTAACCGGCACCCACAACTGTATCACGCCACACGTGGGAGCCTCAGCTTCCAATACCAGCCCACCGTGTCATAGCAGCCAGCTGGGTTGGGCGGAGGGAGCAAAGGGGACCGGAGTGTAGCTGCTGCTGACGTGTAGTTCAGCTGTATTTGCATGGTCTTGACCTTTGGCTACCATATACTTTAGCCCTGGAGTTGTTTGCATGTTGCGCAACTAGGGCTACAGGTTGCCCCCAGCTTGCCATGTTCTGATGCCACTCTAGCTGTCACAGAGACAGAGAAGAGGAGAGAGTATGTGTCTACTATGGCAAAGATATTGATGTTGTGGAAAAAAGCTTTTCTGTATCCAAAAGCTTCTCCTTTATGCCACAGACAGGGCAAGTATTTTTTTTCCTCCCCCTTTTGCATGAACAAGAGACACTTATGTCTGTAACGTTTGATCACATGACTCTTAGATGAGTGAACAATAAGCTTGAAAGTGAATGAGAATAGAGTTTCCACACAGAAGCACCAAGCTGTCATCTAGCTAGACGGCAGGCTGTTGATTTAATGTTGTTAGAACAGGCCCTATTTAAATTCCATTTTGTTTGGATTGAAACACAATCTAGTCAGGTTATCTTGAAAGTCTAAGTCTAGTCAGGATAATAGGCTGCACTTGCAAGGCCCTTGCAGATAGGCTGTGACAAAACGCATGTCTTGGCTGTTACGAATCTGTCAGACGGTGTGTGATAATTGCTCTGAACCGCCTGTCCTGTCCAAAGAGTCCTAATGAAACAAGATAACCATGTGCTCTAGAAAGCCAGGCATTGTTCTTATTACCAGTTGCTAAAATCTCTCAGATAGGTTGAGGCAGATTGCTTCTCCTTACAACTGAGTACCGTCACATTTATGAGGTCTGTAGAGAGGAGCGTTGATTGGGCCTCACTGATATTCCTGTGTTCTGTAATGTGATACTTACACTTGTCATTTTGTTCTCTCAGTCTCTTAGGGTTTCCAGGAACATTCAGTGGTAGGCCATAGGCAAGTAACAATATATTATCTAACAAGAGGGATGTGTAGTCTTTATTTAAGTCTACATTGTGCAGCTGATCAGATCACATATCAATAAAGTGAATAAGAATTACAAGTGGCTGTTGAAATCCCACCATTAAGACCATATCCTCTTCCATTTAATGCTTCACGTTAAGGAAGGAAAAAGTAGCCTTACCAAAACGTGTTTTGATAACTTAATTTTTACTTACCGTAATTCCCAATATTTTGAACCCCACTATTATGTCACAAGATAAGTTTATCCTTACAGCCACAATAAAATGTCTCAGCTTAATCTTTTATCATTGTTTTTTAAAGTGTTGGTCACTGTGTCAGGTCTTCCATATGCATTCATGTTTCCTTACCTCCATTTTATTTATTTATTGTTTTTCAGGATTCAACAGCTCCGGATATGTCATTCATATTGGATTGGATTTCTACTGGTTTCAGTGGCGTACTGCAGTTTCTAGGTGAGTACTGGTGACCAGACACACTAACACTCAATTAGGGCCTTCTATTACGATATGGGTAACTTTGACTGCACTACTCGGCAGCACTTTAATTAGGGCTTCCATTCCAATGGCTTTATATTTTGATATGTGATAGTCTCATATTTTTGGCGAACAGATGCATTATTTTTCTTCTGTTTGCTGTTGTGATTGATGTTCCATGTCCTCCTATTGTTTTGCTGTGCCTTCTACTGTAAACCAAGTTTCCCCTCGAGGGACAATAAAGATCTGATCTGAACTGTAATTTCATAGTAGAGAACGTAAAGCGAGGTCGGGAATGATGTAAAATACTGCTGTAAAGCAGTTCTGCTAGACATCTTTCTCTCGTCCCACGATATATCTTGTCATATGGAACAGCCCTACACTCAATAAACGTAATTTCTCTGTTTATAGTTTTAAATAGGTAATTGCATACATGGCATAAGTGGAAATATTTAACCAAAATGGTGGAACTGTACAAAGTGTGTCCCCACAAAGCTTTTGCTAAAGATATTCTGTAACACTGTGAGCACAGTTGTAATTCTAGAGGCCATAATGTGAGTATATCCTGATGTAATGTCTTCAGTGATCATAAGAGATTAATTGTTACAACTGCTGGTCTCTCCTATATCTTGGTCCCCCAGAGTTCAGTGAAAAGGTGGGCCGATAGCATTGTGCACAATAGTGGGTTTTGTTCCTCGAAATCCGTGTTGTCCCCTTCGTGGTAGAAGGCGGTAAGAAGTAAGAGTTTATACAGGTGTTGGTTTACTTTGTGCGTCATTGCCAAGCTAATTTGAAACACAAACGCCCACATAGTCAGCCAGGTACCACTCCTTACATTACATTACATTACAGTATTTAGGAGACGCTTTTATCCAAAGCGACCTACATGTCATACCGTTGGCGGAGGCAGCCATGCAAGGTACCAACCTGCTCAACGGGAGCAATTTGGGGTTAGGTGTCTTGCTCAAGGAAACTACGACAGATTTTTTTTTCCCGGGAGGAGCTGGACTCGAACCGCCGACCCTGCAGTTGCGGGGCGGGAACTCTACCTCCTGAGCCACTGCCGCCCATCACACCATGCACCACACTACACACAAACATATATTTGCATGTCTTACAGGCTGATTCACACTACTAGATTTTGCGGAAAGAACAATTTCTGCAAAGTTGCCTCTTCAACTAAAGCCCATGATGAGGGTATTAGTTTATTTCAGCAGTACTTGAAACGCATGCTATTTACATGCTGAAAATAGTCAAGGATGTCACAGGAGAGTCATTGACCTGATTCCAGTGGGGTCCATGTAGTAACGGATAAAAGAAGCACCGTGGTGCAATCAACAGCGGTCACATTCCTTTAAAGCATCATTAAAGTTGGGTAGAGGTTTGGGTTGTGTACTTACCTGTACTTAAATATTGACGAGATAAATAAATACAAATGTCAACTTCATTTAGATTTTACTCTTTGAATTACGAAGAAGATCCGGTTGGTAGCTTCCGAGTCTGAATCACCATGTTTGTTATTGGTTCAGGAGTGGGTGTGGACATTTGGACCAATCAGGTTGTTTTTTACACGCGCAATCAAATGCACTGTGATTCAGTCTCGGATCTTCTTCCTAATTCAAATAGTAAAATCAACATGAAGTTGACATTTTTATTTCCAAAAAACGGTTGTTTTTGTGCTACAAGTGTGACTGTGAGACCCGTTTCTCTGTGCAATGTAAGTCAATGGGGAGATAAATAAACACTATCTTGGATTATCACGTTTTAATCAACGGAGCAACTATTGAAGATATCTAGCCAATATTTGGAGTTGCATCATGGCAAGGTAACGACACAACCCAAACCTCTACCATACTTTAATGATGCTTTCAATTCTTCTGTATAGTGTGAAATGGTTCTTTATAACTCATTGGTCAGAGCAGTAATGCTGCCAAGCTTATGGGTTCGATTCCCTCTGGGGCCACCCATGCTACAGATGTGTGCACTCATGTTACTGTAAAGTGCCTTGGCTAAAAGCATCCACCAAATGGCATGTTATGTGAACACAAAGGGCACCAGCCGTTCTCCCCAGAGTACCCTGCTCTAGTTTCTGTGTCAGAGCTGCTGTAGTGAAGCGGTTGCTCCTGCTCACCCTGTCAGACAGGTAGTGTAGTCCTGTTGTGCTCCAGTGAGTAATGGTGACGCCTATGAGAGCTGACTCAGTCAAAAATAACATAAACCTACTTGTATCAACACACTGACTCAGAGAATGGTGAATACATGACGTTGCCCCATCGTAACCCCACTCTAGGTACAGGATAGAAAAACGGTTGAGGAAGAAGTGGCCTTCCTCTGTATTCATTCAGCCAGTACACCTCGAGAGAGAGAAATGAAAATGATCAATTACCCGTTAAAGCAAAAAGTACTGTCCTAATGTTTAAAATGAATGGGTTTTATTGTATTATATATATTTTCGTTACACACGATAAAGAATGCAAAAGCATAGGTTGATTTTGGGGAGGGCAGCTAGTAAGTTTCTTCAGTGTTCATGCGGCGTATTTATAGTGATCGGCTGTGTCACTAGGTGGTGCACACACCACCTTTGTTGTTTTTCATCTTGTATAAAAGGATCTATTTCTATGTTTGTGAAGATCCTGTGCATACCTGAGAACAAGTCTGAGCTTGACAACTCTTAATTGTCAAGTGTCACCTTTTTTTTACTGAGTAGATTGATTGATTATGGGTCCAAAACCACAATTCTTAAGCCCTGACAGCCTTGAATCGTATTAATTTCCATATCAGACTGAACACCTGTTTCCACATTTTCTTGTTTGTGAAGGTTCCAAAGACTGAGCATTGATGTATATGATAAGACCCATCTGAAAAACATGGATAGTTTCCAAGCTTGCATTCTGACGTGCTTCTGGCTTCGTTTCAGGACTGTACAAGAAATCCGGCAAGTTAGTATTTCTTGGCCTGGACAATGCGGGGAAGACGACGCTACTCCACATGCTCAAAGATGACAGATTGGGACAGCATGTGCCAACTTTACATCCGAGTGAGTCTACACACACGCATACACACACGCTTACAAGCACACTCACTCAATTATTTGTTGAATGCCATCCATGCAAATAAATGCAGGCAGTTTTGCACAGTTTATTTCTATACACTTATATTCCATACTATACTCAATTTGCCATGGTTTGATAAGCACTCTCAAGCAAACTGCCATTGAATTGGTATGACATTTTAGGTGGCTGATGCAGTGGTACATTTCTATGTACCTATTATGGGATTATTATTATGTATTAACTCAGACCTAGATTGGTATTTATTTTCTCCTAATTTGGCACATATAATCATGGTGACTCAACCTGGACTCAAAGAATGGTACTGATTGGCCATAGTAAGACTTCAAAGTCTAAGGCTCAGCCCTGCCGTTAGTTGCAGAGATATGAAATTTTGTATGCATTTGTATCTAAAAATGTTTTGCCCCCAGGACCCATAATGATAATTTATGGCTACCATTTTGGATAAAAAGTGACAGAGTGACAACATTTGGCAATTAAATTAATTGGGTGTGCCGTTACTTCATTTGCGAAAAGCTAAGGGGCCGCAGTCTAAAAACAGTAAAATCATGAAATGGTAATCAATCCACTTGATATGATACAGGTTGGTCAGAAACATTATCGTAAAGATATCTACCAAGCTGCATCTTCATATTTCAGCCATTTGGACATCTGTAGTGATCATAACAAAGACTCTAGTCCCCACAATGCCCTCGCTCATGCTTCACTGCAGACCACATAAGCATCTGTGATACTCTATTGATCCCCGAAGGAGACGTTTTTCATTTCACTTGAATCCCTCCCCAGTGAGATCCGAGCACAGGGTCAGTTACAGAACATCGCCCTTGGAGCTGGTATAGATTCAGTCCCTTGCTCAAGGACACTTCGGCAGGGCAGATGCTTGCTCTCACAGGGGCTTGATTGAAGAACTACAATCACTAAAGTATAGTAAACTCATGTACACTGTTGACTTGTGAGCTGCTTGACCTTTCAGGTGAGTTTTGAGCTTTAACCGTCACCTTTTTCTCCTCCAGCCTCGGAAGAGCTGACGATTGCTGGCATGACCTTCACCACCTTCGACCTGGGAGGCCACGCACAAGGTGTGTGTTTTGACTTCATGATGCTCGGGTTTGTGTGTGTTTAGGTTGCTCTGATACCACTTGTTCACTGCTGATATGATCCGTTTGGTGTCACTGAATAAAGATGATTGAGGTATAACCCATTTTCCTTCACCAGAGTAAATCATGCAGCTCACGAGGGAAATCCTCCCCTATCAACACCCTTTGCTTACTATCAGACAAATATGAGATGCCATGATCGGTGTCAGTCGATCCAAAATGTGTGTGCATGCATTTGTGTGTGTGACATATGGAGAGGGTTTGTTTGTTTTGTTGCAGCGCAACGCAAAACTATCTTACTTACTTTTGTGTTTGTTCGTTCTCCCAGCCCGCAGAGTGTGGAAAAACTACCTCCCTGCCATCAACGGCATCGTCTTCCTTGTGGATTGTGCAGACCACCCAAGATTGGCCGAATCAAAAACAGAACTTAATGTAAGTACCTGCCTGACCACTATCACACGACAGAACGTTTTTTGATAGGGTGCGGAACTCCCCAAACATTAAAATCACAAATTACAGGTCAAATGTATTTGCAAGTAATTCTTGCTGTTTACCACATCAGGAAAGTTGTGATAGTGGTAGTTAAGTTTGCTGTCACACAAAAAGTACACTAAATTAACTTTCAAACAGTTGTCTGTGATTGTCAACAAGTTCACACCCTTTCGCTGGCTGTTGTCAAAAGGCATTCTGGGAAAAGTAGGAAATCACTAACTGAAGTCGAAGTAGACGATGCATTTTGAGGGAAGATTAGTAAAACAAACCTGTAAATTACAACACTTCATCACAAAATAACATGCATCAGATTGACGATGAAGAACAGTATAAGTGTATCCTTTTTAAAGCCAGAGGTGTATTTCTAATCATCTTACTGGTGAAAATGACAACCTGTGGCTGTATGGCTTAGCCAGAAAGTAACACCTCTATCCTATCAGGCACTAATGACAGACGAGACCATTGGAAACGTGCCTATCCTGATCCTGGGCAACAAGATCGACAGATCAGAAGCCGTCAGCGAGGAGAAGCTGAGGGAGATATTTGGATTGTACGGACAGACAACAGGCAAGGTGAGGAGAGACGACGCTCAGCTGTCGGGCCAGTAAAGAAATCTTGTTAGAAAGCAGTTATTCCTTATAGTGATGTTTCAGCGGGGTGGAACATTTCCAATTTTTAGTGTATGTACCTCAAAGCATTCATGAATGGCCAGCTACCAAAATTGGCCACTAATGGGACCTGTAGTCAGCGCCACTTTCTTTTTTTCATTTGAAAACCACCTAAGTATCGTAAGTCTATCAAAACATCTTGTACAAACAAGATAATATTAAACTAATGATTGCTGAGGGGATGAAAACGGAAATATCACTTCAAATTGTTTATGCTTTACACCTGTAGCGTTACAATAGAGACATTAGACTGGGGGTTTTCAATGTTAGAGCCAGTATCTCAGTTTTCTACAGATTTGTTTCCTGCACCTGTAAAGCTACTTCACTACTTTTTCTTAACCCACAAGAGCACCAAGTGTTACTTCCGTCTCCCTTCTTTACCTGGAAGTGATGTTTTTCTTTCTTCCCCTTTCCCACCCAGGGCAACGTTGCCATGAAGGAGCTGAACACGAGACCACTGGAGGTGTTCATGTGCAGCGTGTTGAAGAGGCAGGGCTACGGAGAGGGCTTCCGCTGGCTCTCCCAGTACATCAACTAAAGTGGGCATGCCCAATAACGCCGCCACCAGTCACCTGACCGCCCAGACGCCCACCGTTGCCACCATACTCAGCCCCATGTTTGGTTAAATAAGTCTGTCACCGTCAGAGAAACCAGTACAACTTGATCCCAATAGACTTTTATTGGTCGAACATTTGGTACCACACTTGCATACATACATACATACATACTTGCATAAATACATAACGTACATACACTCATCTCTATCTCTCTTTCTTTTGATAAGAGAGTAACATAGCATCGTTTCTGCAACAGGTGTTCAAATTCAAACGGATGAATCTTTGCTATATTGTTTCCTGCCTTCTCCCCCTCCCATTTTGCCATCGGTTGAGTGTGATGATGAATGCATTATAACTGTAAATCTGTACATGATTCTATTGGTATACCAACGATTCCCGACCCTTCTCCGTCTTCAACACATTTCAAGCGATGACCGAGCGATATGCTTTTTTTAACAGTAAAAAAGACATTCAGCCTTGTAATTAATCGCCATGTTTTGGTTTGTCTTTTCTCACCTTTCTCTTTTCTTTACATGGTTTCAATAAGTAAGACGTGTGGCCCACGTATACAGCCCTCTGATCCATTTGTCACAGGTTATTTGGAAGTTAGGGTACCGTACTCTCATTCAGGAGCGGGACTTTTCTGTCTTGTGGGCACAGTAGCACTGAATGGACCCGAGACGTCTGTTACGTCCCTCTTTTAGAGAAACGTGAACAAGACCAGACACAGCGAACGGGAGGAGAAACTAACCGTTTCTCACCCGTGTGAGGTTTGATAGTCAAGTTGCATAGATAGCACAATGAACAGATTATGAAAATAACACTATTTAACTGTGATTGAAATTATTGATGAAAAACAAAAACAAAAGGTTGATAATAACATGCAGTCAGGGAGGAAGGAGAAACAAACATGTTTGTAACATCTAGTAGAAGTCTATCTTACGCAGGCGTTCCCCCGGAGCAGCCCTCCGACAGGCGTATCTAGTGACCATGTGTAGATAATGGAGGGCACGGTTCCACAGGGGGAACAGATAGATAGGCCTAACACACCTATAAGTCAGGGACCATATATATATATGAAATGTACATGAACATCGTACATGGATTTTGTTTTTTTTAATAAGCGGCGTCCCTTGATCTATGTGCATTACCAGAAACTATTACTGCATGCCTTGTTCTTTTGAGTTTTAATCACCATTATTCCAGAGTACACGAGGGAAGAAGATGCCAAACTGTACGCCATGTTTTGTTTTTTAAGGAAACAATGGAATTGCGCTTAATACACACCTTTTCTGTTCCTGTCCCTTTGTGTCTCTTTTATTCCCTCAAGACTACGTGGTGAGCTGTTCCGACAAGGGAGGGGCTTGCTGTTGTTTGCGTCATAAAAAAATTATTGTAATAAATGTTTGCAATGAGCAACAGGCGTAACACTGGTCCACTATGAAGACTGTTTTTGTAATTTTTATTTGGCTCAATAACTGTCTCGCTCTGCTCAAGGAGGGGGGACTTCTCTCTCTCTCTCTCTCAATTATAGCAGAAATATGTCCTTTATACAGTAGTTTGTGTATGTAGCTAATGTGCATAGCATTATGCTTATAATAAAGTAAACTAGGTTATGGAAAATTGTTTATTTGTAAGAACTAAAATGTCATAAAAAGCATATTTGATTCACATAAATTGGCTTCGTGATAAGCACTCCAAGCCTCTAGAGGGCGCACATGACGTGGACAACTCTAATAGTGCTGTACAATTAATCTGGTGTGAAGATAAAGTGATGCTCTAGGTGGCAGTGTTCCTTCTCTGCCTCCCACTTCTCAAGCTCCTTATGAAAGGTCACATTCTGTCATACAAAGCCATGTTGGTCCTTTCACACCAGACCATCAACAGACT
>OMOT01078642.1:0-13214 GCA_900312575.1 Acanthochaenus luetkenii
AACTAGGCCCTAAGTGAAGTGAAATGCTCCAATGAATACCAGTTGTTGCTGTATGCTGCATGAATGGCACGTAGTGGTAGGCAAGCCTTCGGAGCATCGAAAGTACATCAAAAAATTACCTAGAGTGGTGGGTAAAATCAATACACTGAAGAATCTTCTACATTATGAGTCTCTCAGAACTTTTCCGCCTATAAAATGGTGTCCAAAGGTTGAGAGAGAGCTTTAAAGACAAGTCTTATTGTCAGGAAACCTTATAGGACAAACAGGCAAACAAAAAATAGCCTCATACCACAAAAGAGAGAAAAAGAGACAGACAGAGAGACAGAGCTACAACTCTAACAGTAAGACGGCTCTATAAGTATTTCATTGGCTCTGGTGAGAATATGTAAATCTCGTCCACCCCTCCACAAAACTAAATACTAAAAATGGAAATAATACATCAGCAATTCCTAGATTAATGCAGTGCAATAAACAGTGATTATAGGCCCAATGGGAGAATCATGTAGTGCAATGAATATACAATTCACTTGATTGATCAGTCTGAATATAAGGCAAAATTAAAACTAAAACTGTGAAAAATTTAGAATAACTCCCTGATGCAACCACCCATTGAATAATTTTGAGTACTTTAACATGCTCGCCTTTATAGTGTATACTTCCTCAGCTGTGAGCGAATTATATGATGCCCCAAACTGAATCAGTTGCCGTTGATGTAATTTTGCGCCAATGTTCAGCATCTTTCAATTGTATCATTTTTATTCCCCCTAAAAATGTATTCAATGCTTCCCCCAGTAATTTTGTTCTTGTCAGGGTGGAAAGGCCTCTGAAACAGCATTTAGACAATCATGGGACTGTAAACTCTACTGAAAGCCATACTAATTAAATAGTTTTAGGTGGGTTAGCAGCTCCTTAAATCATTATTCCCGGTTTTTTGGGAGTTTGGCCCATTGATCACATTACTCAATATGTGAAAGTAAAAATCACCTTTGTGTCTCCGGTAGATAGCTCTGTCTGGTGTGCATGCTAACGCTTTAGCATACAGTTTGATACGTCATCTTAGGCTATTAGCATTGTTCAAAGTCTGAAAATAACCCTTTTAGTAATCCAAAGTTGGCATTGTTTTTTATTCTATGGCCTGTATATTCATAACTTCAGAAAAACTAAATCATTGCATTGTCCATTACGAATCAACAGCGCTCACTTCCTGTACAAAGAGAACGAAGTTACACTCTAAGTCTGGCGGGAAGAGTTCATTATTTTTTTCAAATTGTATATACATTTAACCGATCCCCTAAACAAGCCTGGCAGGCTTAGACTCTTGTCTTAACTTACCATTTGCTACAGTTCTCACTTTCTCACTTTTAGGATGATGTTAGCCACCGAGTTATCTACCAGTGACACATGATTATTACACAGATGATTATTGTGCCAATCCTCTCATCTCAAAAAGTCGAAGTAGTTCTTTAAGGCAGGAAGAGTTTCAATGCAGGTTTTACACACTGACATTCCGGAAGCTATTTTCATCCCATATTATACTGGAGTGATATCTCTTGTCAACCATCTGACATCAAAATAATAAAAATTAATAGAAATAAAATAAAATAATAACACATTAACTCCCTGTGATCATGGATCATGCCGGATTTTTAATAAAAGGACAATATCGGCAAACCTATATATCGGTGCAACCGTAGTATGTGTCTATGTTTAGTATGATTCTAAGAGGAGATGTTGAGTTGTGTATTTGTGTATGAGACAGAGGGTGAAAGAAAGATAGAGATACCGAGAGAGAATGAGAGAGGGGAAAAGTGCAATTTGTACATCTCTGCCCACAGTGCTGCCAGGTATGTGATGTGGGGGTCAGAGTGTGACTAACCTACTAGCTCTGGCTTGGCTGCCCTTTCTGTCTCGCTGCACCTGTTTCACCACATTAAACACTTCACATGTTCCTTAGGGTCCCAGCTCCACACTGTTCTATACGCTCATACGGACAGTATCGCAAAAACATACACACACGCACATATATATATGTGCGCTGCATGTGTGTATGTTTTTGTATATATACACCCATGCGCATGCACACACTCGTAAAAACACACGCACACATAAGAGCATTAGGTTACTATAAAATCGAGTGAGAATGAAGGTCGCGAATAATAAAGATGATGTATTGAGTAAAGTTTATCCTGTCTCCAAGATGCTAATTGTTCCGTCAACAGTATTAATTTGCCAGGACTCCCAAAGGGCATGCATCAATTTTGTCCTAAGCAGATGGGTTCCGTGTGTGTGTGTATGTGTGAGACTGTGTTTGCGCCATGTTGATATTTGCTTTTATTTGTGTGTATGCTTGAATATTTGTGTGTGTATGTATTTGTCTGTGGTGTGCACACATAAGACACATGTCTCATTATACCAAAGAATGCAAGTTTATATAAAATGTTCGTATGTGTGGATGCATTTGTACAATGCAAAAGAATGGGCTTGCACTTGACTGAGAGGATCATTTGAACAGTATTCATGTTATGATGCACAAAATGTTTTTGGTAGCCCGGCTGTCATCAGTGTCAGTGGCTAACATGTCCACTTCTGTAGTAAATGTTTGTGGGTCACAGGTGAAACCATTCAAGTGGTCGAGTTCTTTTTTTTCTTCCACTTCCATCTTTTGTGCTAAGCGTTAGTTGCTGTGGTTTTTCTACGCTGCACTTCCCGCAGATCACTTGTCAACCAAACAGTGTGTCCAGTACCTTGACGTCTTCTTCCTTGGATGTTGATGAAGTTTGGGTTTCTGTAGGTGGCGCTCTTTTCTTTGTCTGTTCAGCCATGGTGGCTATCACTGCTCATGTTAACTACTCAGTTCTTCTTCCATTTATTCCAAACAAACTTGAAATGTAAAATGCATCACTTCCTGTGTGCCAGAAAAGAAAGAGCTACCAGACACAGAGTGTTTGGAACAGCAAATGTGAAAGCTTTCATGAACTGGATATAGGTTGAATCACTATTGTGTTATATCAATTAGAGAGCAGCAATCTTGACATTTATTGAAATGGAAAATTCACAGATTATTACTTTAATAATAAAATTAAGAGATAATAGAAGACAATGTTGTCTCCAATCCAATCCAACTTTATCTATAAAGCACATTTAAAAACAACACAGTTGACCAAAGTGCTGTACAATCAATCAATCAAGATAACTTTTGTGAATATATTATATGTGAATTTGTCTACTTATATGATGCATTTATGTATGTGAATTGGTGTGCGATTTCAGTCTGTGACTGCGAAGCACTAATAAACTACTACTACTACTACTACATAATAAAGACAGTAAAAACACAGTAAGAAAAAAAAGAAAAAGGCAAGGACCAGTTTAAAAGACAGAATAATAATAGAAAATAAAAGCAATAAAACCATACAAAAATAAAAAAGATGCAACTCTCATACTGAGTCAAAAGCCAAGGAGTAAAAATTTGTTTTAAGGCAAGATTTTTAAAAAGGCAGTGTAGGGGCCAGCCTAACATGCAGAGGAAGCTCGTTCCAGAGTTTGGGGTCTACAACCGCAAAAGCGCGATCTCCCCTGAGTTTAAGCCTTGCCTTAGGGACAACCAGAAGCAACTGGTCAGCGGACCTGAGAGACATAGGGACATATCGCTGTAGGAGATCAGAGAGATAGGGTGGAGCTAGCCCATTTAATGATTTGTAAGTGAACAATAAAATCCTCAAATTAATCCTAAAACGTACAGGGAGCCAGTGGAGGGAGGCCAGTACGGGAGAAATGGGCTCTCGCTTGCGTGTCCCTGTTAAAAGACGAGCTGCAGCATTCTGGACCAACTGTAAATGTGAGAGGGAGGCCCAACTAACACCAACATACAGGGCATTACAGAAGTCAAGTCGAGTTTTAATAAAAGCATGTATAACCCTTTCAAAATCGCTGAACGATAAAAAGAAGCTAGATTTTAATCACAGAGTTTATCTTTTTGTCAAATTTAAAATCGTGTCACAGGAGACACTGGGTCCAAACATCAGGATTTCAGTTTTACTGTCTAATCATGAAACTTTGAAAGGAGGGAAATGATTAGCTAAACTGGAACACAACAACAACATTGATAAATGTAGTCTCTTGAAATCTCTTGAATTTATTGAAATCAGCACATGTATAAGGATGACTGTTTTGCACATAGGGTTCACTGCACCCATTGTTGCCGCCCACCTACAATAGACAGTTATATAATTATGTAATGTGAACTAAATCATAAATAAAACAAAAAGCTCTCAGGTGGGATTCTTTGGGACACAATATTTGTTAGTCTGTGGTCCAATGCATATTTACTTATGGGTCATTGACAAGAGAATATTATTCTAACTCCTTCCTTGTCTCTTTCTGCTTTCATGTAAAGCTTTAATGCAATACAACATAGATTATATTCTATGTTTTAAAAAACATCTTTTTTTAAACAACCATTCCTTAATTATTCATTTATATTTCATGGAGCCCTATCTGATGCTCACCTGTGTCCTTACAAAATAATTATTTGTAGTCATTGTAATACAAATTATCGGTATCTTTGTTATACCTAGGCTATTGAATGCTTAATCATAAAACCTATAATTTTGCTGCTCTGTAGTCTATAACCTTTACAAAGCATGACAATATTTAATTTCCCTGTGAATATATCACAACTTTTGAACGAGTCAGACCAGTCCACACTAGATGTGTGTCTACCTTCAGCTACATCAGGTGGTCAGACCCAACATTGTGACATTTTAACTCAGGAATATTAATTGCTTACAACAAAATCCCAAGAAAAAGAAAACCATGTAGATTAGGGATGCACAATATATTATTTTTTGCCGATATACAATATGCAGATATTTTCCAACTTTCTTGGCCGATTGCAATACCGATATGTGCGTACTTTTCTTTCACCTAATTTCAGACATCAATCATAATCATCATAATCATAATCCTTTTTATTGTCACACACACATGCACAGAGCACCGCACACACCTAGTGAAATTTATTCTCTGCATTTAACCCATCATGGATCCCCCCCGGATACACACAAGTAATTGCACAACACACACATGCTAGGGGGGCCGGAGCAGAGGGCTGCCATTATGGCGCCCGGGGAGCAATTTTTTTTGGGTTAGGTGTCTTGCTCAAGGACACTACGACAGATTTATCCCTGGGAGGAGCTGGACTCGAACCGCCGACCTTGCGGTTGCGGGACGGGAGCTCTACCTCCTGAGCTACTGCCGCCCCATCAAGTCTCTCCTGTAGTGGAATTAACACATTATTATGCCTACTCTTATCATGATGGTCCACTGGCAGATGCAGACGTACAATAATTCAAAATGTACACATTCACAAGACAAAATAAGAAAACTACTTCAACTTATTGTGGCACACTCGTGAGTGGAAAGAATGTCCACGGAGCCGGAGATCAGAAAGGAAATGTCCACACAGAAAAATACCAGAAACAGCGATTTAATGACCGTTTCAGGGAGGTAATGGGTCAGTCTTTGATCAGAATTGTCACTGAGGGGGTAGTCGTAATCCAGTCCCGGTTTCGCTACACAGCTCAGTCTCGCACGCAGTCCGGGGGTCAAGGCAGGAGAAGGGTCGTCAAACAAGCAGGGGTCGAGTCCAAAGAGGGTTCTCAGATGGGCAGGGATCCAGCACACAGCAAGGTTTTCAATCTGGTCGGTCATACACGCTCTTGTCAACACTCGACCAGTCTCTGTTATGCTCTCTCTCTCCTACACCTCCCCTGGGTCACAAACCCCTTCCTCTGTTTCCTCTCCCCTTTTAAACCCTGCCGCTCTTTCACCTCTTTCCCCATTGGTCCTGCCCGAACCTCCGAATGGGCTCAGCTGTCTGCCATCTATCGCTGATTGGGGCGGACGGCCGTCTCTGGGCTTTAGCGTCCACGTGGGGAACGGCACATACTGCCCCTCCTTCACTTCCCCCCTCAAATGGTACCGTGTTGAAGTAACAATGAAATGGTTGTGAGTATTCTCATAGATTTTTTCTATATTGCAAACTCCTGTTTACTTATTTACACGCATTGGACCTTCCACCACCTAGTGCTATTCTTTTCACATACCATATCTGCATATATTATGACATAGTAAACGTTACCTGCTACTTTCTTTCAAGTTCAAGTTCATTTATTTATATAGCCCCTTATCACAAGCATGTCTCAAAGTACCTAACTAGGCTTGGAATTACAGAATAGTATAAGACAAACATGGGGAAACAGAACAGGACATAGCAAGCCTACCTAAACTACCTGGTACCACCAGCCTTAGACCCTTGAGGCATGCAAGGAAAAACATCCAAGAAAACATTATGTGAAAAAAATTGAAGAAACCTTGGGTGGGTCATGTCAAAGAGGAATCCCCCACCAGGACGGCTGAGCGTGAAATAGGTGCCGGGACACACTGTGGAATGTACAATAGCATAGGCAATGACAGTGACATAGGAAACAGATAGGGAGATAAGTCAGACATAGACAATTATCCCAGACCTTCCATCCGTAATGTCAGACAGATAATTCCGCAATTATTCCAGACCTTCCGTTTGTTAGTCAAAGCTATGCTAATCGAAGTGAGCTCACAACAACCCAAATTCAACACTCGTTATAGAGGGAAGACTTCTGTTCAACTTGGAACAATTCAATGGATCCTGTACCACTTAACAAGAACACCAAGTAAGACAGTGAACACTTCCTAGACAAAGCAACATCTTATGATTACACTACTGTTCCAGGAAGGATACAACAACTTAATGTTAGCATTCCTTGTTTGAACTGGCTCTTCCTTATGTTACAAATAATTCACAGGTGTTCTGGTAAATTCAGCATGTATACAATCGAAACAGCTTGCATTTTAATGCACCAGCCCATATATGGGCTGGGGAAGTAAAGTTACTCACATTCATTATGTTTTTTTAGGGTGAGATCAGTCTTGCCATGCATTATATCGGTTGAAACTATGAAAACTCACAATTCAATCTCTATACAAGATACGATCCCTTCTTGTGGACACAAAACAGACACACAAAATGACAACTCCTTACCTTTGATATCTTCTTCTGTATGTGTGTGATATGCAAAAATTGGATAGTAGTAGACAGTAATGTGGTTGTTTTGTCAATAAACAGAAAGTCATTAAAGTTTTACAGCCACATTTTAATTATCTGATAATGCAAACTCTAACACCCCTCCACCCCCACCCTCTCTCTTTCTTTCTATTCTCCATCCCTCTCTTCATTCTTCACCTCTATTTCATTTTGTCTGGGGTCAGCAAAGCTTCCTTTGCTCTCTTCCTCGTAGATGCATTTCAGGCTGAGTTTCCACATATG
Organism: Acanthochaenus luetkenii; assembly: GCA_900312575.1. NCBI lineage: Eukaryota > Metazoa > Chordata > Actinopteri > Beryciformes > Stephanoberycidae > Acanthochaenus > Acanthochaenus luetkenii. The sequence continues at coordinate 7,367 of OMOT01078642.1, forward strand.
CTAGGTGGTGGGGAAAGTTGCTGACGCTGGTGTAAAAACGTGGAGCCCTGTAGAGCACATCTGTGATTTCAGCTCTCACTGAGACCATGTAACGCAGCATAAATTAACCTACTCCCATAGACACTGGAAGGCGAGAATACGTTTATTTTTATTGTTTGTTATTTATTATTTACAGTTGTGTAAAAATACACCCATCAGCCTAAATCACAAAAAGTGGGGTTTTGAGATGCCGTCGATTCACCCTATTAGCCCAAATGAAATTCTGGGGTCGGATATGGACACTTAAAATCATGAATTGACAAATAAAATACAAACTGTCTACTAAACAGAAAGTTGGACTCACCAACGTTAGATCTTCTGCCCCTCTTCTCTCTTTGGTATTACTTGGTATAAAGCATCACAGACCGGTCGGGTTGGTGAACATGAGCGTACTGTGTGCAGTTTACTGACGTCACTTGTGGCGGACAGAGGGAGTTCAGGTGGAGAGGAGCAGTGTGGGCAGGTTCCTTTAAGGGCACTCGAGCCCAAGGACAGCCATCCCCCTACTCAGCAAGACAAGATACAGCTGGGGAAGGTGAAAGGGGAAAGACAGGGCCAATCGGAGCCAAGAGCAGGCCCTATAAAAGAGTAGGGAAGAAAGGCATAAGGGGTGTTTAACAGTCTGAGGTTAGGGTGTGACTGCGAGGGAAGAAGTGGGGGAAGTAGAGAGCGGGAGAGTGAGAGAGAGACATGAAGAGAGTGCCGAGCGCTGGGGATTCCGACGGACCGTGAATCCCCCTCGAGGAAGAACCTGTCTCCTCGTGGACTGGACTCCCGCTAAATCCGGACTTCCCGAGTGATTCCCTGATGGACTATGTGCTATGTGATGCTGGACTATGCTCATGCTCAGATTTAAACCCTGGACTATATGCTTGTGTGACCCTGGACTCTGATTAACCCTGCATGTACCTGTTCCTGTGAGAGAAGGGTAATAAAGCTATGTGCTGTAAAACGTAAACCCCGCTGTGGACAGTTGCTACTTCCTTGTTGGTCATCTCCGGCGGGCGAAGTCCCGGTGTCGAGACGGGGCTTGCCACACACTTCACAGGATTTCTTGGTATTGACGTCAACATTTTAAGACAGTTACCTCTTACTGCCAACATGCAAAGTTGCCTCGTGAAGCTTTAAATCTAGGATATTATAACAGTATAGATGCATAAATGAAGACAATTTTATTTTGTATCAATGGAATATAATATAATCACCTTAGACATAGTTACTTTCACATAAATCTGTGTTGCTTTTGGTCAAGAACATTCAAATTGAATTGAACTGCCTTATGTCTGCCACACCACCACAACCTCTTTTCATCCATTCCCTCCTAACAGCAGCTCGGTGGCCACACATATTCAGATCAATAAGACAAATAGGGATGGTCTGAAAACAAAGAGTGTGCCGCCCAAGAACTCCATGAGCCTATTTACAACCAAGGCTTTGTCCATCGGAATAATGATCTTGCAGCATGGCTGAGACATTTCCCCAGGCCGGGATCCATATCCCTGTTAACACTGTCACCGCTGCAGCCAAACGCATGCCGGGAGCGAAGAAAATAAGCCCTAGTAATGGCCTCTGTCATGGTATACACATTAATCAGACATGCAGTGAAACTCCCAAAACTTTATCAAACTTGAATGATAATCCTTTTAACTTTGAGAAAGCATTCATGAGGGAGAAAATGTGGTCCAGTAGAGACAGCTATTTGATTATTGTGGAAATAAATTCCAAATATCTAATTAATGCGGGCTAAGTGAAGTAAAAGGAAAACCATTTTTAGAGGAATGGTTCAATGCAAATGTTTCATTTATGCACAGAGTAATGTGGTTTTCAGAGAAGACCAAGCACTTAAATATTAGTCAATTCGATAGCTGGGCTCATCCTCTGTGGTCTCTACGAGAAACCAAATGCAGAAAATTGAATTACATAGTGTAGGTTTTTGTCTTTATTTCCATAATGTAGACCTTTAATGGAATTACTTCAGTAAGAGTACGATTTTCATATATCATTTGAAATTCAGATGGGTGCATTGAGGGAAACTTGCTGACAAAATTGAAACACATAAAAGCGAAACACAAAGCATTTAATTAGAGAGAGCAGACATACAGAGGAGGACAGAGCAAGAGACAGAGAGAGCATAGAAGTCATTCAGTGTGCTTACAGAGGAAAGAACAATTAATAATCACCATTGTTTTTCAATGCATTGGAAAATGAAGACTAAATAAACCGCTTGATCTCTAATATGTAACTGTCATTTATGTTGGAGCAAACGCACCAGCTTACACATGGACAAAGCTATTGGATTTATAATGCATCAAGCTAATACAGTGGTATACACAGTTTAATCATTAAAGCTAAGGCCAAAGCTTTGACATATTGATTATCCAAGTATAATTCAGGGTTCATATGTCTCTCTATCCCCTAGCATTGTGAACGCGATCTGCATTCATTCAAAATAAGCTTATCAGATTCAATTTCACTTCGAAAGACACTTTTTTTTGTCTTGGTCCATCAAAAATAATATCCTTGTTCATTTTTGTTTGGTGTATTAGTAGGGGAAATGTCTCATAGATGCATTTATCTTTGGTCTTCCGTGTTAGGAAGGTGGTAATGATTACAACCGATCCTAGCTAATCAGAAACATTGCTCCAAATGATCCCTCTGTGGCAATTTTAATAACCTCTGACACAAAATGTTACCTGACCTTTGAAGTACACATACAAACTGATGCAAAAAGACATGCACATATGCATCCAGGAACACACACAATGAAAAGTGATTCTGACAATAGCGTGTTTATAGAGCCCAGCACATAGCAGAGTGAAGAGGTACTTTGCATTCTTATCTAATCAGTGGACGCTCACTTCAGTTCTTCTCTGCTGCCTGACGCTCCAATTCCTGGTACATTCTACAGTCATCTAAGTTATCAGTTAGTACTTGCCCTCTCCATATACTCCCAGAGCTGCACTTAAAAATGTGTGCCATTTAGTCCTTGAAGAATACAAATTTTAAAATGGTGAAGCTAAACTCTTTGTGCATTTTTCTGTCACCTACGCTTGTGCAATGATCACAGTGATGAACATTTTAATTCAGTCTTTTTGTTGTTGTTTTTCTCTCTTTTCCAGTCCTTTGACCAGTCATGGGATTTGGTCTTAAAGCAATCAAACTGCAATTATCTCATCTTCATATGATGCTATTTGTATCAGGAGACCAAGTTACCCATTACTATTCACCTCATGATCCTTTGCAACAGGGGGGTCAGGCAGCTGGCTACTTTATAAAAATGCTTCCGTTTACGCACACGACTTGACTCCTCAGTGGCGGTAAACAGAGTTAATGTTTCCTTGGACTGAGCATTTTTCTCTGGTAGCTTGCTAGTTTTATTTTGTCATCTGTTGAACCTTTTTGGGAAAATATAGTACATTATGGGCAGTATAATGTGTGTGGTTAGAGGCTGTCATAATAACTGGAAAAGGAGAGACATTTTACATAAAGACTGTTTTCAAACATCAACCTCTCACTTTGTCACAGTGTTGTGGAGCTCCATAAGACCTACATTCACCACGAAAGAAAACAAACCTCTACATCAATGGTTAAAAGCTCTCAACCTCAAACATCCACCCAAACGTCACCATGTATGCTCCTATCTAGTGGCGTGTCATGACTTTTCCGCTAGGTGGGGCTGCTTTGAATCCATCATGTCAGATGATCATTTTTCACAGAGCAGGCATAGAGCCTAGTCCCCTAGGATTCATCATTCAATCATTTTTGTTTCTTTTTTTAAGAAACATACTAGTCTACTTCCAAACTTCTAATACATTTCAGAAATAAAAACAAACAGTATATATTTAACAGAACTAATTAATTTTTCCGTTTGCATGTCATTGTCTGACACTATATTTCATTTATGTAATGTAGGCATAACATGCATGAATTGAATAAGACAAATTAAAATGATAGGTTATTAGAGCATGTTTACATTTGAAACAGTTCTATTTCAGCCAAAACTAATCAAGTTTCACAAAGCAATCAAATGTCAACCCGTAAACATAATTCACAGCCATATCTCATTCAATTAATAGCGCAAAGTGGGAAAGTTGCCAACAAATAGACATACATATTCACACCAGTGCACTGAAAGTCTTCCACATAAAATAATTCATGAGCATAAAAACTAGTTCTATACAGTATTTCGTTACGGTATCGTAACCTAGATCTACAGTACTACATGTTAAGCGATAAGCATTTCTGATTGTTCGAAGTGCAATGTAGGGCAATAGATTCTATATTATTTCAGTCATGTTTCTCTACTCCAAATCAAGGCTTCTCCCCATAGGAGCTACTCACTTATAGTTGAATTTGGCCCGTCGTTCTTTCAATGATGTGACTCTGGCCACGTAATCCAAGTTCATATGTTCCACAAACAGTCAATAATCCTTGAAAGTATATAGCTCCAGTCCACCTTCATTCGCTGAACCTGTAGCTGTCGCTAAGTTGGCAAGCAATGTTAGCTCTCCTCAAACATGGCTAGTTTCACGGCTTTATCCATATGAGCATTGCTGTCTTCATTTTGGCTCACTCCAGTTTCAGTCCAAGCCTTGTCCGATGTGGGCATTCAAAAAGTAAGCATGGGAAGCACAAAACAACACGCCGCTTGACACAACCACAGAGACATGGCATCCTCGCATACCAGTTGCTAGCAAGGTCCCTGATGTCTGATTTGCCACGATCATCAGAGGGCTGTCGAATGTTGAGGTTCTCAGGCTGATCTGGACCCAACTGCTTCATAATAAGCTTGTCAGACAAACTTCTCAGTTCAAATGGTTTTCAAACAAAGAATCAATACTGTTAGGAGCAGGTTGTTCTTCTGGCACATTAGCCATTGTTACATTAGCCTCTAACAGCTAGCTAACTTTACTCTCCCGACTTCCTACTCTACCACTAACAACTAGCAGCATCAACCAAATTGGGTGTATGTTTCTACGCCCTGGAATACGTTCTTTTCAGCGCAAGCTGTCAACCAATCCAGTATGGGATGGTGTGGCAGCATTAAACTAGCGTGGCTCCCGTCAGGCGGAGAAAAATAGGCCCTTCGGCACACAGACAAAGGCTGCAAGCAGTGTTTTTTCATCCCACTTTTCTATTATGATATATCATTTATGTGAATATAACAATTGAATTATATATACATACACAGTGCCACAATTGTAAAATGTATTCATTAGAATAGTTATTTTCCAATTGGAACTGCAGGTGGGGCGGTGCCCTAGTGCCCCTAATGGACGACACGCCACTGCTCCCATCACTTAGTGGACAAGAAACCAATGAAAGAAAAATGTCTTAGCTCCTGTGAAGAAGCCATGGAGAACTTTGGTTAGGAAATCTGGTCAGTCTGTGTGTCTCCCTGTAGTTTTCAATCAATTACCTTTAAATTAGATAGTAGTCAATACACTTAACATATTTACATTGTATTTGAATATTTTCAAGGAAGAGCAGACATACACATTTTCCTGAGAAAATGTTACCCATTGTAGTTATTGTTCTGAACTGACCTATCTCCTTCTACTCTTTTCAAAACAAAAACACTAATGACTTTTACTACTAATGCTACTATTCCTATTGAAGTGTTCCATGCTACTTGTTCCTATTGAAGTGTTTTATGCTACTGGTTCCTATTGAAGTGTTTAGCTGATGAAAGACTGCGTTGTATAGTTGGTCTGACAATGTTGACGAAAAATGTACTATTGTAAGTCGCTTTGGACAAAAGCGTCTGCTAAATGATGTAATGTAATGTAATGTAATGTAATGTTCTAGC